>LOJH01020832.1:0-20574 GCA_001685095.1 Ellobius talpinus | reverse complement strand
GAGGGAGGGAAGGAAGGAAGGAGAAGGAAGGAGGGAGGGAGGGAAGGAAGGAGGAAGGAGGAAGGAAGGAAGAAGGAGGAGGAGGGAGGGAGGAAGGGAAGGAGGAAGGAAGGAGGGAGGAAGGGAGGGAGGGAAGGAAGGAAGGAAGGAGGAAGGAGGAAGGAAGGAAGGAGGAAGGAAGGAGGGAGGAAGGGAGGGAGGGAAGGAAGGAAGAAAGGAGGAAGGAGGAAGGAAGGAAGGAGGAAGGAGGGAGGGAGGGAGAGAAGGAAGGAAGGAGGGAAGGAGGGAGGGAAGTAAGGAGGGAGGGAGGGAGGGAAGGAAGGAAGGAAGGAAGGAGAGCCTTTTCTCTAATCAAGGGTCCATTTGTAAGTCCAAAAACTGCTGTGATGGAGAAACGGGGCTTCCAGGACCAGGCGCAGGCCATTCTCTTCCCTGGCTCCCCACAGACACAGATGAGAGATGCTGCAAGCGAGGAGAGCTGTCTACACACACTTCCCCCTGTGCACATTCAGCAGGCCCTGGGCAACACCTGCCATACTTGCAGGGCAGAGCTCAGGGCAGGTGGGAGTCTTGGTTCAAGGCGCTCTGTGGGGTCTGGGACCTTTTCAAAGTTCCTGGCACTGAGATCCCTAACAAGCAAGGACGACTCTGTGTGAATGTGTATGGACCTCTGCAGGTCCAGAGGACAGACATGTGGAAGGGGGAAGGGGGAGGAAATAGGGGGAAGAGAAAGGGAGGGAAGGAAAGAGGAAGAGAGAGGGAAGGAAAAGGAGAGGAGAGGCAAGAAAGCAACCAGTCAGGAACCATTTTGGCAACGGATTGCCAGGTGACTAGATATTTTCAAAACTGTCAGATTCCTCTTATTCAAACAAGTTTCTTTTTGAAATTGGATAGCGAGTAAAAAGTTTTCAAACCCTGTGTCAAATACTTGTGCACGGTTCCTCACTTACCGATTGTATTGAACTCATGGCATCATTTATCCCCAGTTCACAGATGAGGCCATTGAGATTCAGAGGATTTAGCTAACACACTTAGGCCTAACCACTGCTGTCCAGACAGTATCCTGACCTGGCTTCCCGATTTCAAAGCCAGCTGCATCCTTCACCTACTAAAACCTATACGTGGAAGGAAGACTTTGATGTGCACATCCTAGCTCTTGTCCTTCACTGTAGTCTTTGGAGGTTGTTCTTGTTAGAGGAAGTAGCCCATACTGCAGTTCTTTGGGCTACACTGTCAAGGGGACCTGGCTGCCTGTGGGCACTGTGACCTGGCGCTGGCGGGAAGCATCTGACTAAGGATGCTTACATGTGGTCCCTCCCGCAAGGCACCTTAGCACACAGCATGCCTTGCTTCATACCTATTTAAATTAGATGAGGTTTCACATGGAAGAGGTTGAATATAAAAACCTGGCCGTTAAAACAGACTACATGTTAAGTGTGTAATCGCAGGACAGGCAGGCCGTGTTGACGCCTGTGATAACTGGCTTTGTCCAGAGAGGATGTGTGGGGCTGCTGAAGTATCCATTTTATAAGCGAGTGTGAGGATTTCTGAAGGAGCCCACACAAGAGCTCTCACAGGACTCGGCACACTGTAAATGATGGATCCACAGTCTCGCTCCCGTTTTCCTGGTAGTGGTGATTTCTGAGACAACCCCTCACCCCCAGGAACCTATACAAACAAATTTAAGAACCTACTTTTTTTCCTACTGTGTTTTGTCTTTTGTGATGCTGCCTCATAAACCTGTGGCCTGGCACAAGTTGTCGTTCCCACCTGACACTCGGCAAAACCAAGGTTCGGAGGGCTTTATTCACATGCATTGACTTACACAGCAAGCGAGTACCCAAGTGTCATGACATCAAAGTGGAGGATGCTGCGGGTTTTTTTGTTTTAGGGATTTATTTGTTTATTATATATGTGTGTGAGACTGTATGTTTATGTTTACCCCTTGCATGCAAGATCCTGCAGAGACCAGAAGAGGGTTTGGATGCCCCAGAACTGGAATCACAGGCTGTTTCTCAGCCTTCCCATGTGTGCAGGGAACTGAACTCCGGCTCTCTGCATACCACCTAAAAACCTCTGTCACCAGGGACAGGGGTGCTGGTTTCCCCCCAACAGAGTCTCATGCTCCTCTTTTCGTCCCGTGATGTTTCCAGACACGTGGGTGTGAAGGGAAGGAAGATAGTGTCCTTGCAGGTGTTGATTTGAAACATTGTCCCTGTTACCTGTGCTGTGCCCGCACAGTGAGCGGCACCTGCCAGGGTGTCTGGCACACATTCAGAGCCAGTAGGCATTTTCTTAACACAGAAATCCACCTTAATACCACAGAGACAGGGAACCTCTGCTCGCGTTCTGGGAAGCTTGACTTGAGATCTCATGGAGTCAAGTCCTGAATACTTAAGCAACACATGGATCCCCGCTCTTTTGAGCACCTACTATGTGCCAGGCATGCCACTGATGCTGACCCATTTCGTCCGCCACCTTCCTGTTCTCACAGGGAGGAGCAGGCGAGCGGGGCACAGCCACTTCTTAGGGAGCTTCAATGTTTCCCCCTAAATGGCATAACAACCTCAGGGCAGACGGTTTTCATAGGAGGGAAACAAGGCCCAGGAAATTCAGTAATTTGCCTGTAGCTATGGAGTATACCCCATCAATTGTAAGGGAAGTTAGAATTGTTTTCCAGTTTTTTGAAGGCCATGTTCTTTTCAGAAAACCAAGAGATCCGAGGACCAAACAGGGAAGAGGACAGCAGGGAACTAAAGGGGTATCTCAACTGGGCATGCCTTAAAGATGACGACGGCAAAGCACTTTCACAAGAAAGAAAAGAGAAGGGAGGCAGGGAGGAAGACAGGGTAGAAGGAAGGAATTCAGGGAGGCAGGAAGGAAGGAAAGGAGAGAAGAGAGGAGGAAGGGAGGAGGAGGGAGGCAGAGAGGAAGGAGGGAGCCGCTGGCATAAGCAAACGCTGGGAATTGTTACTGTGATTCAGCCGTTTTGTTCTAGAACTTGGTCAGAGCTGGCCCCGTGAAAAGCAGGCTCTGCATTTAACTCTCCCACGGGCAGATTGGTGTTTTCCACGAGGGGATGCCTGTTTCAGGGGTTAGGGAAGTTCCTTTGCCTCCTGTCCTTCAGCCAGGTAGGGGGTGGTAGTCACCAGCACGCAGTCCTCTCTCTCCTGGGCAGGGTTGTCCAGAATGACGCAGCAGGAAGAGGAGTGCTAGGTTCTCAGTGAACGTTACTGCTGGCACAAAGTTTGAATGGGCACTGGGATGTGTGACCCAGGGATGGCTATGAAGAGTAGAGTCACAGGAGAACACTGTGATGGGTGCTCAGGGGAAGAGAAGTGAAAGTTCCTGGCGACACATCCCATCTGTGGACGGAGAGCCTGGGCAGACAAAGGAGAAGTGGTTTCTGGAAGGAATGGTAATCTGGGCAGATAGGGATCTCTTTCCAAGATTAAAAACCATGGCAATTGCGGTAGATGAGCAGGACAGAAAGAAGAAAGGATTTCGCCAAGAAGGACCTGTTTGTTGGTGGCCTGTCTCAGAAGTTGAAGCCTAGTTGAAATCTGCTTGAGGCCTATGGACTGGGCTTTCAGGGCAATGAGCATCACCTAACAGAGCGGGGAAGAAGAAACCTAAACATATTTAAAAAGAAAAGCCATTCAGAGACTGCCAAAGATCTGATAATTCTGATTTTCTGTGAGTTTTATCAATGTTGTAATGACAGACACCGAGCAATTTTATATCTGCTGATGTTGGGTAGATATGGCCAACAGGAAAATGGAGGGCGGCGAAATTAGTACAGGCTGGGTCTGTGGTTGTTTAACCCTCACGCTGTTCTCTGTTTCTAGAAATGTGCTCTGACATTGGTCTTCTCCCCCACAGGAGTCAGAGTCGAGCTCCTTCCTCCTCTCTGGTCTCAGCACATTTCTGTGAGTTGATAACTGGATAAATATCACTGGTGCATCCTGGGAAGGGAAGAGGGTTCCTTATCAATTCTTGCACCATGTATAATGACCTTGGTGAGTCTCTCTGCCTGCTTTAAAGTTGTGTATATTGCAGTCTCTTGAAATGGAAGCCGGCTCAATGCATGGCCACTATTTGGTTAACAGGGGTCAGGTTCAGTCTCACCTAAAGCCACAGTCACGTGACTGTGGACAGGTCAGTACCGTGATGGCTGTGTTGGTAAAGAGTTACACCCAGCATCTACATCTCAGTGGAATGCTCTTAGTTCTACTTGGAGTTCCCTGCATGGACTAGTGACAGTGTGAGATTTTAATCAGCATCTTTTATTTTTTCTTTTACCCAGCCCTTCCTTCCTTTCTCACCGTGTCTGTCCTGGGGCCGCAACCCTGTGGGTGTCCCACGGCAAAGGGTAGCTATGAATGACCTAGCACAGAATCGTGAACTTAAAACATCATGAGGGTTTTTATTGTTTGTTTTGTTTTGCAACTCTTTTGGGAGGAACAGGTTCCTACGGCACACGTGTTGAAAGTAAACCATAGATGATATCCTACCTAATGTCAAAAAGTTGGGCGTGGCTGATGGACGAGTGTAGTTGGCTTCCTTCCATGGGGACTGCAAAGTCTCAGTTGGCCTAAATGAACCTGCTTAACGCTAAACGTGCCCAGTGTAGATGGTACCTGCCACAGGTACCCTCCGTGACCTCCTCTTTCTCCAAGCCTCCCTTCTAAGGTCGTGTTTAGGCAGTGCTGATGGAGAGGCCCACAGGCACTTTGCCTATCTTCCACTCGACTCAGAAATGCTGAGAGGTTCCCAACAGCTACCGAACAAAAAAGCCAGGCGCTTTAGCCAGCACTGACTGCAGAGGCAGGCTTGGATGTGTGTGGATCACAGCATCTTAGAGTGCCAGTTGGGGCAGAATCTGTACTTACATGCAGAAGGAACACTCAACTGAGTATGAGCAGTGACTGTTAAGGTACCTGTTAACTTTTTTGTTTTTATCATATTTTATTTAGTGTGTGTGTATGACATGCACACACATGTCAAGTTGGAGGTCAGAGAACAACCTTCCTTTTCTCTATTTTTTTTATTGAAAATAGATTCTTTTCTCACATAATATATCTTAAGTATGTTTCCTCTCCCTCTACTCCTCCCTGTTCCTCCCATCTCCTCCCTCCCGTCTAGATCCACTCCCTTTCTGTCTCCCATGAAACAGGCTTCTAAGAGATAGTGATAAAATGTACTAAGGTAAAATAAAAACTATCATAATGAAGTTGGAGCAGATAAACAGGAGGCAAAGAGCCCAAGAGAAGGCACAAGAGCCAGAGACCCACTCAAACACATGCTCAGAAATTCCGCAGAAACATTATAAACTGGAAGCCCTAATATACGCACAGAGGACCTGGTGCTAACCTGTGCCGGCCCTGGGCACGTGGCTTCAGTCTCTGAGCTCGTATGAACTTGGCTCCAGTTGATTTAAAGGTCTTCATTCTCCCAGTGTCCCCAACCCCTCTGGCTCTTATACTCTATGCCTCCTCTTCCACGGGGTTCTCCAAGCGCCGGCAGGAGGGATTTGATGGAGACATCCCATTTAGGGCTGAGTGTTCCACGGTTTCTCACTCTCTGGGTAAGGTCTGGCTGTTCCCATCTGCGGCAGGAGGAAGCTTCCCTGATAATGCCCGGGCAAGGCACTAATATATGAGCACAGCAGAATATCATTAGGAGTCATTTTATCACTAATTTGCTTTTTAAGACCAGTAGTATTGGGTTTTACTCTAGGCCCTAGGTCCCTGGGTCACCCAAGCAGTGTCAGCTATGGGTTCCGTCTTGTGGCCTGGGCCTTACACCAAATCAGATGTTGTCGGTGACTCCCACGGTGACTCCCAAATGCTGTGTGCCCCATGGCACCAGTGTCCTGGCAGGCAGGACAGAATGTAGATCAGGTTCTGCGGCTTGGCCAGTGGTTATGTTTCTCTTTGGTAGCGTGCAAAGAACTTTCCCGTACCCAAACCACCAGAACGTAGGGGAGAAGGCTCCACATAAGCCCGGCTCGGCTTCTCCATGCTCAATGAGTTGTGTAGGTGTTATCTTCAGCAACGGGGCTTTGCTGTCAGTCTGGGGAGAGCAACCCATTGTCTCAGCAACGGCCTGGGTGGTTTGAAATTCCTATGGGACCCCTTTGGCCAATGACTCAATTAGATGAAACCCAGCCCCAGTACTGGAAGCTTCATTTGGTGACAAGAGATGGCAGTTAGGACTGTCTCCCCCACTATTTGGGGATTTCATTTAGATCACCTTCATCCATGTAAATATTTCAGGAAATTTCCACTGTATCAGGTTTGAATATGACCCTTAAAATGCTCCTTCATTTTAGCTGTATGTCCCCATATTTCCTCCCTCAAACCTCTCCCGGCTCCACCCTTGATCCTCCCATTCCAGCGCCACCCCTAATCCATCCATGATTATCTATTCTACTTCCCTTTTCTAGCAAGGTCTCTCTGTGCCCTCTGGTCCCTCACTCTACACCCTCCCTCTGTGGTTCTACAGTCGTAGTTTGGGTATCACTGACTTCACAGCTAGTATTCATGCAGAAGCCAATACACACCAGAGTTGGCTTCTGGGTCTGAATTACCTCTCCCAGGATGATTTTTTTTCTAGTTCTATCCATTTTCCTGTAAATTTTATGATGTCATTTTTTCACAGCTGAGTAATATTCCATTTTATAAATGTACATTCTCTTTATCCATTCTTCACTTGAGGGACAGTAACATTGTTTCCGGTTTCTGGCTGTTATGAACAGAGCAGTAATGAACATGGCTGCTGCTTCATAGGCTCCCCTTTTGGAGCACTGTGGTTCAAGTCATCCTTGGAAAGCTACAAGTGTCATTGTAAGATGAAGTGTCCTTTGGGTATATGCCCAAGAGTGGTGTAGCTGGATTTTGAGGTAGATCAGTTCCTATCTTCCTGAGGAACTGCCACACTGATCTCCGTAGTGACTCTATAGACTTACACTCCCACCAGCAATGGACGAATGTTCCTGTTACTCCACATCAGAGGACCGCTTCAAGAGTTGGTTCTCTTTGTCGTGTGAGTCCAGGGATTTGAACTGGGGTCCTCAGGTTTCGCAGCAGGTCCCTATCTCGATGGCCCAACCTGTCAATTTCCTGAGTGTGTTCTTCTGCCTGCTTCAGGGGCTTTGCACATGCTCTTCCTCCAGGGACCTCCCCTTCCTCCCTCTTTGTCATGTTCACACCTCTTCCCCTCTTTTTCTGTGCCTGCCTTGTTAACTCCTTAGCCATCTCTTCCTCTAAGATTCCCGACTCTTAAAATAGGGCAGATGTTTTTCATCCCCCGTGGCACAGGGAGTTGCATCTTTTTTCGTGCGACTCTCCAGAACTGAGCTGAACACTCCAGCCCTCTCTGAAGGTGCTGAGCCCGTGGTGTGCGGCTGGCACCAGGCTCAAGATCCACTACAGAGACCTGATAGGTGAACAGAGGGATGGACGGATATAGATTCCTTCATAGGCTTTTGTTTGGAGCGGCGTGGTTCAAGACATCCTTGGAGAGCTGCAGAGTATTCAGATGACTTCATAGAACATTGGGATAAGTGTGAAGCTCTACCCTCGGCCACCAAGTCCCTGCATGCCCCAGCCCTTCCTGACTTCCTGTTGCTCTTCCATGCCCCCTCTTCCCCAATCCCAGTGGTCTCCTGGATTCTCCCCACTCTCCAAGCCCACTTCTGCCTTGGGCCTCTGCCCCCTGGTGTCACTTCCTCGACCAGCAGTTAGCGTCCCTGCTACCTCAAACCATACCTCCGGCCCATCCTGTGGTTCTTACTCAGCACACTTCATGCTCCGAAGTCATCTCATTGTCTGTCTGGGTCTGTCTCCACTGTGGGATGTAGGTCCTCCCAGTCAGGACTTGATTGCTTTTTTGATCATCTCTAGATCTTTAGTCCAGCGTGGAGCAGAAGGCACCACATCAATATTTGGCAAACGTGGGAAAGAATAAAGGTAAATAAGGGGTGGGGCTGTCTTTGTGGTTCAGCCCCTTCCTGGATGGAACCCAGGGGCCCCTGGGCTAGGGCCTGTGGCGTTGCCGTGGTAACCACTGACCTGAAGAGCCCTTTGGAGAGGCCACAGCTGTTGCCTCCTAGGGTCCAAATTCTCCTGTGTGTGTCCCCGCCAGTGTGGAGCCAGGGAAGAGGAAAGAGAGGCTGGGAGAAAATGAGACACAGGCCATGGCAGCACCATTCCTCTAGTAATGACCTGGGCTCTGGGGAAGGGATCTGGAGACAGGTCCTCCTTGGCAGCCATCTGCATGCCATACCGACCCTTTCATGTAGTGTTTGTACAGTCGTGGGTTCTGAAAATAAGCTCCAGTACAATGTCCTGAAAGACTGCTTCTACACCGAGCATTGAATAACACCTTCTATTAAAAACCTGGTGACACTTTCTGTCAGGCAGCCTTTTCTCGGGTGTTATATAAGATATTCCTGTTGTCAATGGTTCCTCAGAAGCAGAGCTCCGTGCTTCCTATTAATGCTCCCACTGACAGGACTGGCTGCTTGCACGCTTCCTGGCCTGGCGAGCCAGGCCTTGTGAGCTGCTCCCAAGGCACCACAACCTATCCATGTCCTTCCTCCCAAGTCTTTGAGTCCTAGATTGGCAAACTCTTCACCCTTCCCAGAACTCGCCTGGCCTTTGATTGCTCTGTGCCCTTGTCTCTGACCACAGCCCTCGTGCCTAAAATACCTCACTTCACCCCTTTGATCTGACTGGGGGTGAATCCTTGAGGGATCAGCCAACCCGGCTTGTCTGTGAGGCAGCCAGGCCAAGATGGACACTGTCTTCCCTCAGCCATGGCATCTTGATATACATGATGCTTGTTTACAGAGGCCACGTGCCACGAATCGGAATTCTTGAATTAGAATTAGACAGCCCCGACTTGGCTCAGCCACTGCCTGCCTGAGTTCTTCCCAGCCGCCTTAGCTTCCTCCCAACAAATCAGAGCCCATGGGCTGTCTGCTTTGGTGTCTCTGAGGAGTAGAGACGAGGCAGGTGACACAGGGTAGCTGGCATGTGGTAAACACGTGGCCACGGCTGTGGTTCACACGCCCACTGTCTGTCTGGCCCTGTCTCTCAGCAGTGTGTTCCTGGTCCTGGGAGATACTACCTTCCCTATTTTCCATGACCCATGAGGCTGAGTGGGTTAAGTGCTTTGCCATTTCTATTTTAGGGCGTCTTTGGGGAACCCTGATAGGCATTGAGGAACCCGACACCACATAGCTAGTGAGTGGTGAGACCGGGACTTGAACTCCAGTTCCTTAATTCTAACCCTGGCAGTCATCACGACCAATTCCACCTTCCCTTTCACCTTGTACCGACTACATCACCCTGGATCCCTCATGTCAGCCTCCTCCTTCCTCGTTCTGATTCCTCAAAGGGCTTGTTCCCTTGCTGTCTTCACCTCTGTCCAAATTCCTCTTCTTCTGAGACCTCTTCTGATAGAGGGTCTCACTGTCTGTCATTCCAGTAACTGTTTGTTTGTTTGTTTGTTTTGTTTTCATTAGTCATCCCTGCCAACTGGTTACTTAACTATTCTTAGCTCCTGAAGACAAGATACTGACCAAGACAAATAAGGTTGTTACATTTTAAGGGTGAGGAAGATAAATTATAGAAAACAAATAAATAAGCCTTGAGGCCCTAGTCCGCTGGAGATAACATTGGTTCTGGTTGAATAACTTCTGTTAGAATTACAAGGAAGCCACGTGGCAGTCATTTGTGAAATGAACGAGTAGATAAGAAATCTCAGGTTCCTGTGCTCTGCAAGCCTTGAGGAGTGTTTGGCTTCTGAGAGTCATTTTAATCAGCTCCCCTAATATATCAACGTGTGTTTGTGGTGCAGAAGTCTAAGTCTGGGCCACCTGGGACCTGCTGCCTCCTGGATGTGGCAACTTCCTACTTCTTTCACAGCCTCCTGGGAAACCTAGTACCATATGCGGTTCTCCTCAATCTCATCCTGGGAAACGGAGGAAATCATAGAAATCAGGGTTTCCCAGTCTCTGAACCTATGTGAAGAGGCATGTAGGTCTTCCTGTAGGCCAAGCTGGGAAGTGAAACAGTCGTATTTTCCTTCCAGCTGTGAGCCCACTGAAGGGAGTGGGTGCAGCCCAGTAGCCCACTGAAGGGAGTGGGTGGAGCCCAGAAGCCCACTGAAGGGAGTGGGTGCAGCCCAGTAGCCCACTGAAGGGAGTGGGTGCAGCCTAGTAGCCCACTGAAGGGAGTGGGTGGAGCCCAGTTAGCCCACTGAAGGGAGTGGGTGGAGCCCAGTAGCCCAAACTGAAGGGAGTGGGTGCAGCCCAGTAGCCCCAACTGAAGGGAGTGGGTGCAGCCCAGTAGCCCCAACTGAAGGGAGTGGGTGCAGCCCAGTAGCCCCAACCCACAACCATCCTCACAGCCTTTTCTACATTTGCCGCAAGCTTGGTTTTCACTACAGGAAGTCATTGAGTGTGAGTGAAGAGCTCCTTCCTCTGTCCTAGAAGATTGCGCTGGTGTGGCCATCAATGCTCTTCACAGCCGGCCTTACTTTATAGCTCTTCCACTTCAAGTGTCTATGAATAGAAATATCAAAACATGGTGAGAACATTGCTCTGAGCTTTGACTTAGACCAATATATGACAGTGCCTTCTTGAGTGACCCTTGCCATATGGTAGGAATGCAACAGGAACTTCTTATTGTCGGTCAGGGAGGAATGCATCCAGCCGTGTTTATTTAGCAACATTTCTGGGGCCAGGTATAGTGTGCAGCAGGGTTCAAAATGGTAAACAGAAGCTGGGAGTGGCGGTCCATGCCTGGAATCCAGGACTGAAAATTAGGAAAATTAGAGGCCAGCTTGGGCTACATCATAAGACCGTGTCCAAACAAAGGAAGGAGGCTGGAGAGATGGGTCAACAGTTAAGAGCACTTATCACTCTTTCAGAGGACCTGGGCTTGGTTCCCAGCACCCTCATGATGGTTCACAGTCATCATAACTCTAGACCCACTGGATCTGACCTCTGAGGGCACCGGGCACACATGATACATACATGGAGGGAAAACATTCATGTACATCAAATACATCTGAAGATTCTTTTGAAGTCAGAGAATAGACATTAAAGGGTCCTGGTAGACGGAGACTGTGCTTTGTTTCCCGGCCGCCCAGACCTGAGTAATCACACAGAAACTGTATTAATTACAACACTGTTTGGCCGATGGCTCAGGCATATTCCTAGCTAGCTCTTACATCTTACATTACTCATTTCTATTAATCTATGTATCACCACGAGGCTGTGGCTTACTGGTGATTTTCTGGCATTTTCTCCTTCGGCATCTCCTTGACTCTGCCTACTCTCTCTCTCTATATCTCTGTTCAGATTTCCCACTTGACTTCACTCTGCTAAGCCGTTGGCCAAAACAGCTTTATTCATCAACCAATAAAAACAACACATATACAGAGGACATCCCACCTCAGGTACTCCCCTCTAGAGTTCAGGAGATAATGTCTGCCTTGCTTTTAGATGATCACAGAGGCTAGAAGCCAGTCTTGTTTGTGTTTTTGTGGTTCATAGTTTGTCTCTAGCACAGCTTCTCACATCACAAAAGGATGCTTGCTGAATTCTGCCTTTTCTAAGTTGGGAAAGGGCCTTTGATGTGCTGGGCTTTTCACGGCCTACACGATGAAGATGACTAGGGAATCCTGCAGCTGTGTGGACGATGTGCTTATAAGCTACACATTCTTTGACATCTTTTGGCAGTAATGTGGCATGTATTGAGATGAGGCTGGGCACTCTATGCTTGAGTCTGATGGGGATTCTGAAGAAAAAACCAAATGGACTTCATTCCCGAGTTGTTTGAGCTCTGAACTGAAGCCTGCCCATGCATAACAAAGGCTTCCGAGGAAGTAGGCAAGCAGATTTAGCAAAAATTGTCATGTGTAGGTAGAGTGTTAGTGAACGTTCTGACACAAATCAGGTTGTGCTTGAAGCTGCAGCACTGGCGCTGTCTGGGTGCCATGTGGGTTTGCAGGAGGAGGAGGAGGCTCAGCCCACACTTGGGGTACTGAGGTTACGACCTTTGGGTGCTGGTCCTGTCCTCCACCAGCTGGGTGACTTTGACAAATTGTCTAACCGCTCTAAGTTTTAGCTTTCTTACCTCAAAATGTGCTGCTCTTTCTCCCTGATTCCCCCCCATTCCTCTTTGGGGGTGGAGTATGGATGTGCATACCAGAGGTTCCAAACCTTAATTTTTGAGATAGTGTCTCTCATTAAACCTGGAGCTCACTGATTTGGCCCCAGGGCACACCCTTTCTTTGGCTCCCCAGACCTGGGATGACAGGCATGCTGTCAAGCCCAACTTCTTACTTGGATGTTAGCAATCTGAACTCGGGGTCTCATGCTTTCTCAACAAAGCACTTCACCCACTGAACTGTCTCCACAGCCTTAAAACATCCCCTTAACAACTCCTAGCTCATTTTGATCCCAGCTCATGGCGATCCAGATCCCGATTTGAACAATGTAGAATACATCCCAAGCATTCGATACAGGCTGGCCTTTGTTACTGAATCACATACAACATAAAGGTACATGAACACAGGGCCTCATTGAAATCTAATATGTGTGTCATTCTGGTTGAAAGTGACTAACTTCAAACTGTCCCATCCACCCAGTCTGTACTGCAAGACTCTTGGAAGCACGGGCTTTCCAAGTGTTCACGGACCCATCAAGTTGACTCTGTTTGCCGGATGTTCACAAGGACATTGATTAAATGTTTAGAAACCTGTATAACAACAAAGCAGGAGAAATTTCTTCCAAGAAATAACTGAAATAAGTGACCTTGGGTGAAAACGTAGAGATGTGGATTGGTTTCCCATCTCTGCCTGGAATCAGGAGACTAGATATATTTTGAGTGGTCCCTGGCTGAGAGTGGAGAACAGCCTGGCTACAGACACAGCATGTCTGTAGGGAACCGGGAGCGTGCAACAGTAGGCAGAAAACCTGACGACATCCGGTGTCTTTGCGTTTCATGGCCCCTTTTACTATCTCCTGTCCTTGGGCTTGGCTTTCATTCATCGCTGATTCTGGGACTGAGCCACAGCAAGAGAACAGGAGAGGAAAATTCTTGCCTGATTTGTGATATGGTAACCAGGGGACTGTACCATTCGGGCCCACCCACTGTGGAGAACAAGGTCCTCTCTAACGTTGCCAACTTTATCAGAAAACCTCTCCTATAGCAGTGGGTTCTCACGGTTGGGCCAGGCCCTTCCAAGGTTAACAGGAGTGACTTGGGTATAATCCAGTAAGTGACAGCAAGACTCTCCCTTGGATCCCAATCTCCTAGGGAGAAGGCAGGATAGGTGTGTGTGAGGGTGTGTGTCTCCGTGTACATGTGAGCAGCCAGGTATGTGTCCTTACCTGAGGATCAGGGACGAGCCCAGAACAATAGCAGCAATAGCACTGCTCTGTGTGTGCGTGTGTGTGTGAATGAATATTCATGTGCATGTGGGTACGTGTGCGTGTGTGTTGTGTGTGTGTGTGTGTGTACATTCCTACAGAAAGCAGAGCACATCTTCAAGTGCCACCCCTCAGGCACTGTCCACCTAGTTTTTGAAACAGGGTGTCACTGTCTTGAAGGTCACATAGTAAATGAGGCTGGCTTGTCAGCAAGTCCCAGAGATCTGCCATCTTTGCCCCACCGGTGCCAGGGTTCTAGGCAGAGCTCAGACCCCGGAGCTTGCCTCATTGAGTCATTTCCCAGGCTGCAGATACCAATGTGGTGGTGTGGTTTGATGGAGACAGATGCCATCATCGTCAGCCATGGATGCTGCCAGGGAACTGTGTCAGGGCTAGAAGTGAGCAACACACAGTGATAACTTTCCAGAGAAGGCTGGAAAGGGTCCTGGAGACCCATTTGCTCTGGGATGTAATGTTTAGCAACACCCACCTTGCACCTCCCAGCTTTGCAATGTTACAAGCGTCTGGCTTCCGTGCCGGGCGGTTGAGCCTTGTGTTCCATGATTTCAGCTTCTGCACTCCTCGGGATTGCTCAGAAACACCAGATTTCCATTTCCTCTCGACAAGCTGGCCTTTGTTCTTCTCCTTGGATGTCTTCCCCTACTTGTCTGTAATTTTGGAAGCAGCTTTTAAAAGAACGGTTGGTTGGGTCATCACTATAAAACAGAATAAAATACAGCCCTTCTCCCTTCTGCTTGCCCTCACTTGGTTCTCACTTGGTGGAGCATGCTCACCTGCCCAGCTTCCTTCTGCAGCTTGTGACCTAAGGTCCTCATTAAGGATTTTCCCTCAGCTTTGGAAGAGCAAGGGTTCGTGTTACTGAGCCTTCCTCTAAGTCCCAGCCGCTTTCTAGGAAAAAGAGAGACTAAAATCCTTGCATCTGGGAGTGGTTCTGAGAACTGAAGATAAGAGAGGACGCCAGCCTTCACATTTTGAAGGCAGTGAGGGTCATGGGTGGTGGTGCGTGCCTGCAATCCTGGCATGAGATGCCGAGGCAGGAGGATCACCAGCATGAGTTGCATATTGACACCAAGGATAAAATGGGCAGCATTTATATTTATATGAGACTATTTAATAGAAAGGAAAAAAAAGTGAAGTAGCAAGAGTATTGAAAACCACATAGCCATGAGTGCAGCCAGTCCTGGCCTAGGACCACCTTTGTATTCCCAAGAATTGCCACATTATGTAAAATCACACGATAAAGAATACAGAATTCATGGGAAACATTATGTTTAGGGAGACAAGACTCATAAACAGTCACAGACACATAGTAGGATTATAATAACAACAGTACAGCTTGGCACAAGCCTGATCGTTAAGAATGTGCAAATCCAAAGGCCTGAAGATGGCTTTGGAAGCAGATGTCCAAAAGCTGACTCACTGTGACTTATCGTGACGTGTTAGCCGGTGAGCCGTGCATGCAGAAGTGGCTTGCTTTGAGAATCTTGAGGTAGCAGGTGAACATTTGAGGCGAGGACTTTTGTGTATTCTTCTGGGATCTCTGTTCAGCTCTTTGCAGTTTTCTTCCTCTGTGTAAGTATCATCACGGAAAAAATGGAGCCCAAGGAAACGCAGGTGTGGCCCTGTGCTTGACTCCTCCCTCTGAGAGCACAGCATTGGGCTATGCTGTCTTCAAAGGACCCAACTGATTGTGTGTAGCGGGTGTTGTTGAATGACTGGATGAGTAGGGGGTGTTCTAGAAAATGGAATAAACTGGGATTGGAGAGATGGCTCAGCAGTTAAGAGCACTGACTGCTCTTCCAGAGTTCCTGAGTTTAATTCCCAGCAACCACATGGTGGCTCATAACCTCTCTGTAATGAGATCTGGTGCCCTCTTCTGGCCTGCAGGCAGGATACTGTATGTATAAATAAATAAATCTTTTAAAAAACGAAAATGGAATAAGCATTATGCTATATTATGAACAATAGACCCCTAATTAACTTTTAGAATTGGATAGAAAACCAGAGTCCTTTAGATTTTAAAAGTGCTTCATGGATACCCTGGTACCTTTCATTTCTGCTCTCACTATACTTGGAAGAGTCCCCTGTGGGGACCACCTGACAAAAGGTGACTACCAGCTTCCCCACCATCCTCCACTTCAACCAGATCCCCTGGGGTTTTGTTTTTATTTGAAGGAAAGCTTCTCTGACTGACAGGTAAGTTTGCAATGTATGACCAGTTGATCAGACTATGGTTCACAAATCACTTCTCGGGAATGTATGCCATTTATAAAGAAAGATGATCCTTAGTTGGCAGTACTGGGCTTCAAATGTCCCAGAATTAGTAGATTTTGATCAAGAAATCTTCAAGTGGGTCTTCCAATGGCCATGTTGCCTCCTAGGTGCTCGGCAAACTCAGCAGCAGTGTTGTGCATGAAGCTACATGAACAGTCCATTTCTGGTCCAGGCTGACCTGTAGGAAGCTTCGTGGCCGTGTTCTCTAATGGGTTTGTTATGCTCCTGTCTCCTGCACACAGCATCTCTCTGACTGTTTATTTTTCCTTCTGTAGAGAGCTGGATTGAAAGATGTCTCAATGAAAGTGAGAACAAACGCTATTCCAGCCACACATCTCTGGGGAATGTGTCTAATGATGAAAGTAAGTGCTTGAACCTCATTCCTTTGTGACATCCCAGACGAGGCCAGGGTCCTGATGGGACTGCGAGCGCTTCCGGTGTGCCAGGCTAGGGCAAACCACCTGGAACAAGACATGCTCCAACCAGGAATGTTCTGCAGAGAGAATGGAATCCAGTCACGTGGGCGTGGAAATCTGGGCCGGAGCAGAGCCTTGTTCACTGTTTACACGCCTGTCTTCCACAGTGGGTCTTCTAGCCTGGTCCACACAGATCCCATTAGATGATGTCATAATTGTGCAGATGCAGACCCTGAAGGGGAGAGCATTCTTTGACCCGATGTTAACATAGCTGGGTTCTAGGTTTAGGGCTTTAGAGCAATAATGCCTTTGCTGTGGGGAAGTCGAAATGTCTTCTGGACCTCAACTGGGAACTAGAGTTTAATTGCAGGATGCAGATTTCTACATTTACACCCGTCTTTGTGCTGTGACAGGGCCTCCTGAGTGCCTTAGAGTTAAGAACTTGTACGTTCACCATCAGCACTAAAAGGGGGTGCAGCCCACTAGGTCAGACCAGCCGATCACACGTAGCTTTCTCCTTTGGGAGCGATGCAGTCTGAACTCAGTTTTCTCCCAGGCTAAGCTGGGACCACCCCACCACCAGCCCCCAGGAGACTCCTTAAACCTGTGCTGTTTCTTATGTTGAGGGAGTTTCTTCCTATTCCCAATTCTCGGAGGGATTTTCTTTATTGTAAAGTGTTTAATTTCATCAAGTGTTTTCTTCTGTATCAATTAATATGATCACATACTTTTTTCTCTTTCTTATGTTAATATGGCGTGTTAATTACAGTGGTCTTTGTATGCTGTACCTTCTTTGCCCTCAAATAATTGATCCAGCTTGGTCAGTGCAGAGTGTTCTGTATTCTAGTTGCCAGTATTTTGAGTGTGTTTGCACGCGAGAGATGCTGGTCTGTAGTTTTCTTTTCCTGATAGTGTCTCTGTCTGACTATGGTGCTATGGTGTGATGGTTTTGAGTTTGGAAATGTGCCTGCCTCTTCCATGTTTTATGGACTGTAGCAAGATTGGTGCTCTGAACATTCCTGTGTCTTTGGTGGATTCAGATGCTCATTTCTGCTGAGTTTGTCACAGGACAAATGTATACTTCGCCTTAGCAGATAGGTCTTTCAAAAGCAGCCGAGCTGATGTGGATTCCCAGATGTAGCAGAAGCTTTCGGGTAGCTGCTTCCCTGCCGGCCTTTGTTGCCACCATTTGTCCACACAAATGCCTGTTGCTGTCGCTGTGGTTTTAATTTGCATTTCTCAGATGCCTAATGCGTATCTTACATATGCTTACTATTCCACAGCCTGCTTGTGTCTTCTTCCTGAGTGTTTTTTAGATCATGTTGTCTTCCTATACCCGATCTAGGGGGATTTACCAGGTAAAAGTAGTGTAAATACCTCTCTCCATTTGTGGCTTGCCTTTCCACTCTGTGTGCATGCACACGTCTGTGCCTGTATGTATGCATATGTTTGTGGGTGTCCACGTACTTGAGTGGAGGCCAGAAGTCAACCTCTGGTGATCTGAAGGGGCGGCCCACCCTGTGTTTTGAGGCAGGGTCTCTCATTGGCCTAGCACTTGCCTGAGTAGGCTGGCCGACCCCCAGGCTCCAGAGAGCCTGCCCTCTCTGCAGTCTCCAGCACTGGGCTTCCAAGTGCCCTCCCCACATCTGGCTTTCTCATTCTTCTTCAGGTTTGCAAGGCGAGCACTTAGTTGGCTGAGCCTTCTCCCCACTCCCCTTTTCATTCTCTTAATGTGAATGTTGGATGACTTGGCCTTCTTAATTGTTGGTTTTTCTTTAGCATTTATTTATTTTGTGTGTGCGTAGTTGGGGGTAGGTCGTGCACACAGGTGGAGGCCTGAGAACAATTTCCAAGAGTTAACTTCCCCCATGTGGGTCCCAGTTATCCCACTGAGCCATCTTCACAGCCTCCAGACATCATAAAGCCCAATCTACCAATGGTTTTCTCTTACAGTTAGCGGTCTCTGAGGTGAGAAAATTTGCTTGCCTTAAGGTTATGAAGATTTGTTGTTATATAGGATTTCATTATTTTACCTTTGCATCAACTGTCCATCTGGAATTTTTGCATGTAAGCGTGAAGGAGATGTCAAAGTTTATCAAACAAAGGTCCGTTACTGGAGAAGACCATCCGTTGTCCACTAACAGGGTGCAGAGTTATATTCTGCACAATTGTTCCGTCTGTCCGTCTGTCTCGTGCAGTCTTTGTTTCTGCACCTTTATAGGCCGCGGTGCCTGCTAACAAAGACCTCATGATATTTTCCTTTGACATTGGTTTCTTTGGGGGCAGGATCTTGCTGTTTAGGCAAGGCTAGTCTGGAACTCAGTGTGTAGCTTGCTCTCAGACTTGTGACCCTCTTACATCTGCCTTCCCCGTATTAAGGTTACCCACAGGCATCACCATGACTTATGGTTTTCTTCCTTGACATTATTTTGGATAATCTACATTCTTACAAGTCCATGTAGACTTTATAATCAGCTGGTGATATTTTACATGTAGGAAAAAAAACCCTACTAAGATTTAAAAAATAGGATTTCATTAAATCTGTAAAAAGTTGGGAAGGCAGGGCACTGAAGAGATGGCTCAGTAATTAAGATCATCACTCCGGATAACCTGGATTTAGTTCTGGAAACTGTCTCCAGCTGCTTACAACCTCCTGTAACTCCTGCTGTGGGGAATCTGAAGCCTCTTCTGGCGTTCTTGGGGCACCAGCACATGTGTGGTTCATAATACATACATGGACATACATATAGGCATGCATACACACACATCAAATCAAGATAAATAAATGTGTTTCTTCAAAGTTTGGGAAAACAAGCCGGGTAATCTGGCAAAGCACTAGGGACGCAGAGGCAGGCAGATCTCTAAGCTGGCCTGGTTTACAGAGTGAGTTCCAGGACAGCTAGGGCTACACAGAGAAAACTTGCCTCAAAAAACAAAACAATAACAAAAGATTTTGTATAAACCAACCTCGTAGCAGTCTTGAATTTTTTTGAATTTTTAACCTCATTTGGCCTGTCTGTTTAGATCATCTCCAGTTTTCCCCAGAAGTGGTCTACACATCCGCTGGGGAGGCTTTCTTCCCGGGCAATTGGTGTCTTTTACTGTTACTGTCAGTTAATTTTTCTAATTACTCTTCACTAGTGGATTATAGTGATGGTTGAATTTTTGCATTGCGTGAATAAACCATCCTTGGTCAGAAGTCTCACCTTTTTGAGGATAATTTCTGGGTTACCCTGACTGCTGTTTGGTGAGTGATCTGACCTCTATGTTGATGGCATTTATTGGTCGTGATTTTTAGTGCTTGGAATGTCCTTCTCAGGTTTCTCTGCGAAACCTGTGGAGGCCTCAAAAAGGAATGCGGAGCTTCCATTTCTCCATTTGTGTTGGAAAGCTTGTGAGAGACTGACTTCGTTCTTAACTATTTGGGAGAAGTCTACAGGAATTTCCTTTGAAGGAGGGTGTTCAACGTCAGATTAAATATTTTAAGTGGGCATAAAATTATTCATATCTTTATTACTTTTAATGAATGTTTTTAATTAATGTATTTTCATTTTATTGATGTTTTCCTGTATGTGTGTCTGTGGTGAGGGTGTTGGATCCTGGAGTTAGAGACAATTATGAGCTGCCATGTAGGTGCTGGGAATTGAACCCCGGTCCTCTGGAAGAACAGTCAGTGCTCTTAGCCACTGGGCCATCTCTCCAGCCTCCAAAAATTGTTTTTTTAAGGGATGTTATATTGCTTGTCTTAACATTTATGTGTCCTGGCTACTTTTTGACACTAGCTAGAGTTATCTGAGGAAACCACAGTAGAGAAAAATGTCTCCATAAGACTGGCCTGCAAGTCTTAATTAGTCTCAAATAGTGATTGATATGGGAGGGCCCAGTCTACTGTGGATGACTCCACCCCCAGCACATGACTCTGGGTATGTAATGAAGCAGGCTGAACAAGCCATATGAGTAAGCCAGTAAGCAGTGTTCCTCCAAGGCTTGCTCCTGCCTCCAGTTCCTACCTGCAGGTTCTTGCCCAGCTTACCTCAGTAACAGCCATATAAGTTGAAGGTGAAATAAACCCTTTCTTACCCAACTTGCTTTTGGTCATGGTGTTTATCTCAGCAATAGAATCTCTTAGGAAGGCAGTATGTATCCAGACTCTCCCTTTATTTATTTCTTGTCGTATCTTCATGACTTCTCTCAGTGCACCCTTCTCTGTTGCATTTATTTCTATTCCCATGCTTATTACTTATTCCTTTCTTCCTTTGAATTTAATTTGTTGACTTTCTCTAGTTTGGGGGTAGATAATTGATTTTGAGCCTTTTTAAGATGTACATTCAAAGTTCAAAGTTTTTCTCTAAGCATAGTTTAGCTGTATGCCATAGTTTTTCCTTTCTTCTTTCTTCTTCCTTCCTTCCTTCC
>LOJH01020831.1:0-20575 GCA_001685095.1 Ellobius talpinus | reverse complement strand
CCCCTGTGCCGAGCCGTCGGGCTCTCTTACCCATCCGCTAAGCCTTTGTTGGGGATGGTCCAGGGGTGCGAGTGGCCTTTGGGGGGGCCTCCTGAGCGGAGGAGACTGATGGGCCCTCATCCCAACCTGTCGTTCCAGCTCTGGAGCCGGGCAGGTTCACCTTCACAGTGCGCCCCTCGGTTTCCATTTAGGTGCTCACCATCTGGGTGATGGGGGGGCGATTGGAAGCCGTTAGTGGCCCCAGGAGGAGCTGCGCGGCTCCTAGACTGAGGACGCTGACCTGTCAGTCCCTGGCCAGGTTTTTGACGAGAACACCCTTTTCCAAACTGAAGCTCAGGAACGAAGGTTCCCTACTCTCCCCTAGATTTTTTTGTTCTCCGTGGTACCCTGAACACCATTCCCAGGTGTCCAGTGCCCCCCCCCGCAAGTATCCCGTTCCCTCAAGGTATCCTGTTCTCAGCACGCAGTCCCTTTCCTACTCCATCACCTGCCCCACTCGCCCCCGCCTCACCTCCATCCTCCCCGGGGTTCCTTTTAGTAGTTAGAGACAGTCTTTGGTGATGTCTTTAACTCGTTTGTGTTATTGCAGAAAATTTCACAGGCACACAAATAGTGCCGTCACAAATGTGACCTGATCTGAGACCACGGTGAATGTGGGTAGGGTGAACACGTACTCGCCACCAAGTCCTGGCAAAGCTAGCACCAAGGGCATCCCTTGACACTTGAGAGTGGTAACAGGGGAGGGAAGCTTAACCTTACTCACCAGGACTGACCTCAAGGGTCCTGATGTGCTCCCAGGGGGGCAGTTACAGGCTGGAGGGATAAACAGGTAGACTTCTGAGAGACAGGCCCAGCATGATGAGAGAGCATCCTGATTACCAAGATTGATTTCTAAGGGCTGAGGACATAAAGGTGGCCATATATCCTAGAATGGTTTCCTGATCCCTGTTCTAAATATTGGAAACTGAAGTCAGGTTTTGGTTGGACTATTTATTTATTGGCATATGCTCATTCTTGAAGTCCGCATACTGAGGAAGTATTGTTGCCTTACATACAGAGCAGGCAGGACCTCTAAGCCTTCTGGGCACTTAACTATGCTTCTTTGATACTAGGGACTGCTTCTGCCACACTTGAGACCTCCTCCCCCACCCACCCCATGTCATGTGATTTTATTGCATTGCCTTGAACTCCTCTAGGCTTAAATGGTTTTCCTGCCCCAACCTGAGTGGCTAGGACCACAGTTTACACACCTCACCCTTTCCTGGGACTTTCATTTCTCTGGAGTCTTTCTCGATCCCAGTTTCTTTTTTGTTTGTTTTGAGACAGGGTAGCCCTGGCTGTCCTGGAACTCCTGTTAGACCGGGCTGACCTTGAACTCTGAGACCCCACCTGCCCCTGCCTCCTGAGTACTGGGATTAAAGGTGTGCACCACGCCTGGCAGATCCCTCTTGGGATTTGAGTTGAGTTGAATTTCTTGAGTTTGAGCCTAACCCTGGAACTTTGGAGGCATTGAGTCACGATTTGTGGACTGTTGAGAAGGTGCAGGAATGTTGCCTGAGTTTGGGCTCCATTACTAGGTCTTGTTCTTAGCTGCTCAGAAAGGACACTTGGGAGTGTGACTCTGGGACACCCGGAAAGCAAGTTCTCTGGAGTTCTGCCTGAAGGGAGACGTGACTTGACCTCCAGAAGACTGTGCTCCTAAACTAACTTGAAGTCAGAGCAACTTTGGAGGACCTGTTTCCAGCTGCAGGTGGCACACGGAGAGTTCAGGCCTCTTTCCCAGTCCTGTCTTGGAGGTGGGAGGTGGGTCTACTCTACATTCATAGTCTCCCTGTAGTCAGGAGCAGAGGGTCCACTGGATACCAGATCTGGAGTCCCAGGGTCCTCCCGCAAGACCTACAAGTTGAGGTGTGAATTCAGGAGTTTAGCAGGAAGTCCTCCGAGCAGAGACATGCTTAGGGGGAACTGGAAGTGTCTGTGGTCTCTGTCCACAGCAGAGAAGCATTGTGGGTGGAATTCCCCAGGCTCCTATGATGTAAAAGGCTCCTGTGGGTGCCTTCCCACCCCACACCTGTCCTTCTCTCTTCTCCCCCAATTCTGTGCACTTCCTAGATCAGATCTCTCAAACTGGTCAGGTGTGTTAAAGATGCAAGGCTCAGGACCCAGCCTGCTCTAATGACCCTGGGTGGGGCCAGCAGCCTGTCACACCAGCTAACTGGGATGCTCTGATGGTGAGTGTTACTGGTTTAGGTGACTTGAAATGAGGCAAGGGCTCACCTGCCTGTTTCCCAGCCAGCCTGGTTCCCTCCCGGTGCTTGGGCCAACAGAGTAGTTCTGGCCAACCTAACCAGGTTTGGATTTGAGGGGAGGTTTGGCTGTTTCTGGTGGTGTGGTTTTGTGGTAATGTTTTTGTAATTAAAGTTGGGTTTTTTTTGTTTTGTTTTTGCTTTTTTTTTTGAGACAGGGTTTTTCAGTGTAACAGACTTAGCTGCCCTGGCTGGCCTCGAACTCACAGAGGTCCGCCTGCCTGTGCCTTCCAAGAGCTGGGATTAAAGGTATGCACACTGCTTGGCCTTTTTTTTTTAATTTATTTATTTATTGAGGCAGGGTCTCGCTGTGTGACCTAGGCAAGCCTTGGATTTGTAATCATTTGCCTTGGTCTCCCAGTTGCTGTGATTTTATGTAGGCACCACCACACTAGGCTAATCTAGAACTCATTTTCTAGATTGACCTTGACCTTCTGGTCCTCTTGCCCCTACCTCCTCAGTGCTAGGGTTATTGGCCTGGGCCACCATACCCTTGTTTAGCAAAAGGTTTTGTTTAGATAGCGATAATTGTAGCTGTATCCAGTTATAAGAAATATTGCAGAGAGAGTCTTTGTATCTCTACCCAGTTTCCCCCAAATGGTAACATTTTGCAAAACTGTAGTACAACATCAGCCTGGGACAGCTGATTGCTACAGTTGGGAGTAACCTTCCTTTTGTGTGTTTATATTCACACCCGGCTTCCTTCTACTAAAGTTACAGACGTGGAAGATCATCCTCCCTGCCCTCCCTTTAACCCCTGGCCACTGTTAACCCGTTTACAATTTCCCTAATTTTGGCAGATAACGGACAATATAGCACCAGTGATTTGCTTTTTTGTACTCAGCACAGTTTCTGGGAGATTCATCTCGAATAGGTTGTAGTGTGTTAGCAGTGGTGTGTTGCTTCTGGCATCTGGGTTGTGGGTGTCCTACACTGATGTGACTGTCCTTCATTGAAGGACACCTAGGTTGTTTCCAGTCTTTGGCTATAACAAATAAATATTCACATACAAGTTTTTCCACTTAAGTTGACATTTCTCTTGAGTTGACATTGCCCTAGAGTAGAGTTGCTTTGTTGTACTGTGGTAGCTGCAAGCTTGGATTTACAGAAATGGCCAACTTTTCCAGAGTAGCTATGCTATTTATGGTCCTTGGGTAATGTCTGTGAGGTCTAGTTTCTCCTTGCCAGCATTTTGCGATGTCACATTTTGTCTCAGCTATTCTTCTAGATGTACAGTGATGCCTCCTCGTGCTTTAACCTGTGTTCCTGACAAGTTGCCGAGCACTTGTTCTTGGGTTAATTAGCATCTGTGTTAGAAGTTTATTCATGTGTTTTGCTGATTTTTCTATTTGGATTTTGTTTCACTAATTAAAATTTTTTTATATATTCTAGATGCCACCTCATTTGGAACAGGTGGCTTGCTTTTAGCAATTTTTTTTGAGACCCTATCTTTTTTTTTAAGGTTTATTTATTTGTTATGTATACAGTGTTTTGCCAGCTTGTATGCTGCAGGCCAGAAGAGGGCACCAGATCACATTACAG
Organism: Ellobius talpinus; assembly: GCA_001685095.1. NCBI lineage: Eukaryota > Metazoa > Chordata > Mammalia > Rodentia > Cricetidae > Ellobius > Ellobius talpinus. The sequence goes on along the minus strand of LOJH01020831.1, from coordinate 16,727 downwards.
ATGGTTTTGAGCCACCATGTAGGTGCTGGGAATTGAACTCAGGACCTCTGGAAGAGCAGCCAGTGCTCTTAACCTCTGAGCCATCTCTCCAGCCCGCTTTTAGCAAATCTTTCACAGAAAAGTTTTTAATTTTGATAAAGCCAAGTTTATCTTAATGGATCATGCTTTTTGGTGTCAAATCTAAGAACTTTATCCTAGCTTAGATCCTGTAGTTTCTTTTACCTTTCTCTAAACATCTTATAGTTTTCTATTTTACATTTAAACCTAGGACCTAGTTCATTTTGATATAGGTATGAATTGGTCGTCTTTGCAGTACAAAGATTCAGACCCAGACTCTGGTACATGCTCCTGCAGGTGCTCTGCCACTGACCTGCATGCGGAGTTGCCCCGTTGTTTTGTTTACCGATGGAACTCCAGTTGTTCTTGCACACTTGTTGTAAATGTCCTTCCCCCCTGGATTACTCTGGTGCCCCAGGAGTGTTTGTGTGGCTATTTCCCCATCTTTATTCTCTTCCATTAAATTATTCTGCTTTCTATTAAAAAAAAATCCTAATTTCTGACATCCACCTGGTTGTTCCAGGCCCCATATGTCAGGTCTTGGGAGGAGGACTTGTCTGTTGACAAGTTCCTCTTCCCAGGTCACACTCCCAGGATCAGGCAGTAGCTGCAGGGATGCCAACCTCTGCTGCCAAGCTGGCACATCCTGGCCTCTACTGCCTAGGCAGGACTTGGTTTGGAAAAGGCCAGAATCAAATCTGGTTGCCTCTGGGGGTTAGGAGTCAGACTGCCGTAAGTGGGGCTTTTTTGCCCCTGCTGCTGGGCGTGAGAAGGATCTCCAGAAGCAGGGCCAAGTCACTTGCCTGCTCTGGGGCTGTGTGTGTAGCTTGGCTCTGCAGAGCCTCCAGGTCTGTGGTGAGCTCTGAGTGAGACCCTGGTAAGCACATAGGAATGTCTGTCCCAAGGCTGAGTGGGTGCTGGGGTATCTCTTGTTCCCCTGGACAGGAGGCTTGTGAGTGCTGAGCTGCAAGAGGGAACTCAGCAGATTTCAGCAGGTTTCAGAAGGTACATGTGTCAGTCACATAGCCTTACTATGGCAGAGGGGTTCCGGACAGAAGCACCCAGCCTTACCTCAGGGTCCCCTGAGAAGTGCCTGGCATATGACTGCTGTGTCCCTCTAGTAAGACCAGGCAGAGGTAAGCATGCAGGTGGTTCAGGGTATGTTAGGACCTGAGGAAATGAAGCTCTGGGAAGGGCAACAGTCTGGTCCTGGGGAATGTCTGAGCCTGTTTTAAGAAGGTGCTTGGTCGTGGCAGTGTGGGAGACAAGACTTTGGAAGCCTCCTGGAGCTGTGGCCACTCCAACTCAGGAGCTACATGGGAGCACAGACCTAGCACCAAAGCAGTAGACTTCCGGTGTTGGCCACAGGTTCCCTGTCCACCAGCCACTACTGCGGTTTTCCGCAGATGAAGCCCGGTTGGTCCCGTCTTGTAGATGTGGTTTAACATGCTCTCACTATCGCTGAGAAACTTAGTTACATCAGGGGCCTTTGTGTCTGCGGATACCCCACACACATCTGTTGTACTGTGTATGTCACTGCCCTGTTGGGAGCTCACAAGTATCACAGATGGGTCTGTGGGGGACAGGATTGCCTGCTTGGCTTGATACTCCATAGTCATCCACTCCCCTAAGTCATCTGGGTCAGTTTGAGGATCCTATAGCCTGAAGCCTTTCTGCTCTCTTGATAGGAAAAACCTGCCAGCCAGGAGCTGGGCTGGTGCCTGTGTCCTGCCTCAGCCTTGTTGGTACAACCTCCCCAAGGCCAAGCTGGTGGATGGATTGCCTTTCCACATCTGCTTCCTGACCTTGCCAGCCCCTGCCTCAAAGGACACTTGCTCTGCTCCCTCTCAGGTCTCTGGGCTGCCCAGGGTGGGTAAGACTTTGAGTAGGTGCTACCCTGATTGGCTCCAGGCACCTGCAGAGGGGTTCCTGACTTTATGTGGATAGAGTATGGGAAAGGGTATGTAGAGTGTTTGAGATCAGAGCCCTCTTTCAGGGTTGGTTCAGTGGCTTAAGATGGCAGGGCCCTCGCATGCAAACATAATCTTCCCCTCCTTTGTTTGGGAGTAGGAATGTATCATAACATGCTACATTGTCAAGGAGTTCTCAGGGCTACCACCTTAGAGTAGAGGTTGAGTAGTTGTATATTTCTCCTACATTAAAGGAAAAAGGAAAAAAAAAAGATGGGAGGGCCCTTGTTAGAGTTGCTTCGCACCGTATTCTAGGCTAACATCGACCAGCCCTGCCTTTGCTCTGTCCATTGCTACTGCAAGGGACTCTTGCTCGTCTAAGCTCTTGTCCTCTCCCTCCTGTCCAGCAGCCGGAGCAGCAACTTCCAGAGAAGTTTTGGCACATCGGGCTTGTAGGCTGCTCTGTCACCAATGAACCCCATGAACCCCATGAAACCTGCCCTGCCCCCTGCGCCACACGGGTGAGTGTGGGCTCTGTGGTCTGCCTCTAGCAAGCCCTGGGCCTTCTGACCCCGCCTTACAAGCTACTCTCTCTGTAGTGATGGTTCATTTGCATATGAGTCTGTGCCTTGGCAACAAAGTGCCACTCAGCCAGCCGGGTCACTGTCCGTGGTTACTACTGTGTGGGGAGTTGGCAACGCAACTCAAAGCCAGGTGAGTTTGCACCTGGGCCCAGCTCCTCTAGCCCTCAGGATCGAGAGAGCCTTGGTGGTTGGTGCCTCTGCCATCTTAGGGCTTCAAGAACAAGGGGCTATGGAGACTGACTGGAGCACAGGATGGGGCTTCCTAAGGGTCTCAAATTGCTAGGTGCCTTTCTTCTGTGTTGTCATGGGATGCCTTCCCCTGGCTGGCTCCATAGACCACCCTAGTCAGAATTGTAGACAGCCACTCTTCCCATCCCAGGTCCTCCCCCACTTGTTAGGCTTCTCTTGGCATCTAACACTTCAGAGCTATGTCTTGAAGACAGTGGTTTGGGTGGTTCTCTTTGGTGACTCCCACTTCCTTGTAGGTTTTGGGGAACCCCATGGGCCCTGCAGGAAGCCCCCCTGGTGGCTCCATGATGCCTGGTGTGGCAGGTGGCAGCTCTGCCTTGACCTCCCCGCAGTGCCTGGGACAGCAGGCGTTTGCTGAAGGTGGTGCTAGCAAGGGCTACGTCCAGCAAGGCGTATATGGCCGTGGGGGATACCCTGGGGGATCCAGCTTCACCACTGGGTAAGCATGGCCCCTCACCTGACCAGTGGCTTGAAGCTGTCAGCCTGGCAGATGCTGCCAAAGGGTTGGATGTTGCCTGTTGCTTCCCCACTAACTCCAGTAGCCACAGTGGAAGGTTGTGGAAGAATGGGCTTCTGAGTGCTGTGTGCAAGCTATTGTCGAGAGTGAGACAATCCTATACCACCTGCAGGTATGCAGGTGGCCCTGGAGGCCTGGCCCTCCCCTCACATGCTGCGCGGCCCTCGACAGACTTCACACAAGCAGCAGCTGCAGCTGCTATGGCTGCTGCCGCAGCCACCGCCACTGCCACGGCCACAGCCACTGTGGCTGCCCTGCAGGAGAAACAGAGCCAGGAGCTAAGCCAATATGGAGCGGTGAGGCCCCCTCAAGTTCCTTCTATGCAATAGCAAGTATGGGTGGGCTTGCAGGACTTGCCACAGTGGGTTGTGGGGACAAGTGTGGACTGTTGTGGGACCTCATGAAGCCAGTGGAAGAGGCACGGGAAAGGAGAGAGGGCTGGGAAGCGCTGAGAGTGGGTCCGGACCGTCCCTCTTCTTTCTCCTCTCAGATGGGAACTGGACAGTCTTTTAACAGCCAATTTCTGCAGCATGGCGGTCCCCGAGGACCCAGTGTACCCCCTGGCATGAACCCTTCTGGCATGGGAGGAATGATGGGCCCCTCTGGCCTCTCTTCCATGGCCATGAACCCTACCCGGGCAGCAGGCATGACACCCTTGTATGCAGGACAGCGACTGCCTCAGCATGGGTACCCTGGGCCTCCTCAGGCCCAGCCACTGCCCCGACAGGGCGTCAAGAGAGCCTATTCAGAGGTGAGTGTCTTGATTGCTCAGTGTGGGGTCCTAGATGATGAGTCCCTACCAAGTAGTCCCAGAGTTATAATAAGGGTGGCTTCTGCTGTGCCCAGCAGGATCATGAAGACACCCCCCTCACACCCGCCAACACACACATAACAAATAGTTTCCCCTGATAACTCTTTCTTTCCTTGGGCATCGCTTCTTCTCAGGTGTACCCTGGGCAGCAGTATCTGCAAGGAGGCCAGTATGCAGCCAGCACTGCCCAGTATGCTCCTGGTCCTGGGCAACCCCCTGGCCCTGCCTCCTCTTACCCTGGACACAGGCTACCCCTGCAGCAGGGCATGGCCCCTTCCCTGTCTGCACCTGGCTCCACAGGATTGCACTACAAGGTAGGACTGGCTCCCAAGGGCCTGTGCTGGCTTGAGTGTCATGGGACTCAGTGGGGACCTTTTGGCAGGCTGGCCAGGGAATTTTAGTCAGTGTAAGAACAGCTCTCGGGGTGACCAGTCTGATTCTGTGGTCCATACATCTATGTCTCTCTGTGGATATTTGGTGTAGGGAGCAGCAAGCAGACTTCCAAGCCATTCTGACAACCTCTGTGCATTCACTCCTTACCCATCTACCCCCACATCCTGACTCCTGTCTAAGAGGCAGGCCCCTGCTCACTGGAAGCCTGGGTAGGCAGAGTAGCATGATGAAGTGGAGAAGGGAAAGAAAGAAGGAGCTCTTCCAACTTAAAGGGCCACTCCTGTTTCCTTAGTATTAACTTTTTACTTTATGAAATCAGTGATGTCTCTTACAGATTATAGGGAGTGTAGACAATGCATAGATCAGCTCCTGTGTGTGGTGCAGACTCTAGGATCGGGCCTAGGGGGTCAGTGGGGGGCAGGCTGGAGCCCCAGGCACACTCAGTTTCCTTTCCCACAGCCCACAGAACAATTCAACGGGCAGGGCGCCAGCTTCAATGGGAGCAGCATCAGCTACAGCCAGCCTGGCTTGAGTGGGGTACGGGGCTTGGCAGGGCGGATGGGCTGGGAGGCTCACGGGGCGGGTGTGTGGAAAGAGGGGTGCTCCGTGAGCAGACTGTCCTCCCACTCTGCCATTCTGCTTTGACTGTTTATGCTCAACCTCTACAGCCTTCCCGTTCCATCCCTGGTTACCCCAGCTCCCCACTGCCGGGGAATCCCACACCACCCATGACGCCCAGCAGCAATGTTCCCTACATGTCTCCAAGCCAGGAAGTCAAGTCACCTTTCCTGCCTGACCTCAAGCCAGGCCTCAGCTCTTTGCACCCGTCACCCTCTGGTGAGTGTTTCAGGACAACAGCCAACATGATACTTGGGTGGCTGGGGTAATCAGGACTCAGAGAGTCCTACAGGGAAAGCCCAAGGCCCAGCTTCATACAAAGCAGAATGGTTAAATATCAGGCCCCTGCAAAAGCTAACATCCTGCCAGGCAATGGTGGCACACGCCTTTAATCCCTGTACTTGGGAGCCAGAGGCAGGCAGATCTCTGTGAGTTCGAGGCCAGCCTGGTCTACAGAACAAGTGCCAGGACGGTCAGGGCTACACAGAGAAACCCTGTCTTGAAGAAAAAAAAATAGCTAACTTCCTAAAACTTTCCATTGAACCATAGGGCGATGGCAGGTGGCCCAGTCTGAATGTGCTTTCTAGGTTGGAAGCATGTCCTGTGTCTGTTCAGAATGTGATCCAGACTGCTAGATGGCTGAGGCAGGACAGAACATGCTGACTGGGGGCCCATTTTGAGTAGAGACACTAGGAACCCAGTGTGGGAGCATCTCAGCCCTCTTGAGAGTTTTTGGCAGGGGTTAGGTTAGGAATTGGGGCTCTAGGTGCAGAAGTGTTCTTGGGGGCCTTGGAAGGGTACCAGACTCATGGCCAGCATACCTCTGCCTGCAGGAAGTGGTCCTTGTGATGAGTTGCGCCTGACCTTCCCAGTTCGAGATGGGGTGGTCCTGGAACCCTTCCGCCTGCAGCACAACCTGGCTGTGAGCAACCATGTCTTCCAGCTCCGAGACTCTGTCTACAAGACCCTGATGCTGAGGTGAGTCCCGCTACCATCCTGCCCCTGGGCCCTGGCTGCACATTGTGGGCTCCTGTCATCCTCTTCCCTCTAGGCCTGACCTGGAGCTGCAGTTCAAGTGCTACCACCATGAGGACCGACAGATGAACACCAACTGGCCAGCATCTGTGCAGGTCAGCGTCAATGCCACACCCCTCAGCATCGAGCGTGGAGACAACAAGACGTCGCACAAGCCCCTCTACCTGAAGCACGTGTGCCAGCCAGGCCGCAACACAATCCAGATCACCGTTACCGCCTGCTGCTGCGTGGGTAGCCTGTGGGGCTGTGGGTTGGGTCTGTCAGGGTTCAGGCTGGGGCCTGCAGAGACCACTCAGACCATCAGCTCTCCTGTGGGCTTGGGAGCTTGTGGGGGAGGGTCTTTGTTCTTGAAGAACAGGTGTTGCTTCTCATGTCTGCCCTTTCAGAAAAGGGAGCCAGTAAATCTACCCCGTTTCCCAGCTAGATTGCATTGACAGATTTAATGCTCATGTTAGTTATATCAGAAAGCCAAGCACAGGTAGCTCATGGAAGACGTGACTGCCGCCTGCCCTGGCCTGGGCCTCACCAGGTTCCACTGGACAGGATCCTAAGTAACCTTGAGCTACAGGCTACCAGGAGCCACCCCAATGGAGGGGCCTGGAGATAGGGTGGCTCAGATACCATGTCATGTCAGGAGAGTGGGTGTGACAAGCAGGAGACTATGCCAGGGACTTGAGGTGATTGTGTTTTGACAGAGGAGAAAACTAGACAGTGGTTGGAGCCAAGTGCCCTGCAGAGCGTGAGATAGTGCAGTGTGGCTGAAGCTCAGAGCCCTGCCCGAGGCCCAGAGAAGTAGGAAAGCCCTACCTGTGCGTCAGCACTTAGGAGGGCCTCGCCGTCGGGAAGGTAGCTGGCCTGGCTTCTGTCCATGCTAGGCCCCATCCCTCCCTGCCTGACACCCCTTGAATTAACTTCTAAAAACACATCCCCCTGAACCATCTGCTACCTCCCAGGCTCCCGCTCTACATGTAACATCCCTCACTCTGTTGCAGTCTCACCTCTTCGTGCTGCAACTGGTGCACCGTCCGTCTGTCCGCTCTGTGCTTCAGGGCCTCCTCAAGAAGCGCCTCCTGCCAGCTGAGCACTGCATCACCAAGAGTGAGTGGTCCCTACTCCTCAGCCATCTGGGGTGTCCCAGGCTGAACCCTGCAGTGTGGCACAGAGACCATTTCCTCCTCTCAGACTGGTGGCTCTGCCCAAGGAGCACTGGTTACCTCTAGGCAACTCCTTAGAGGCACTGATTGAGGAATGACTGGGTCCCTGGTTAGCACAGCAGCTCACAGCCTCTGAGTGGTGGAGACTTTTACTCAAGTCCTTTCCCCTGTCAATGTCAGTAAAGCGGAACTTCAGTAGCGGCACCATCCCTGGCACCCCTGGGCCCAATGGAGAGGATGGGGTGGAGCAGACGGCTATCAAGGTGTCCCTGAAGTGCCCCATCACCTTCCGCAGGATCCAGCTCCCAGCCCGTGGTCACGACTGTCGCCACATACAGGTGCGTAGTCTGTAGCCCTCTATTGGAATTTGTTGCCCTTAAAATGTCTTGAGTTTATAGAGCAACCAGAAGACTGACTGAGTGGAATCTAAACTAGAAACTGAGAAAGCTGCATTAGCATTAGAAAGAAAGAACCCATGAGCCACAGGAGGGGTCTCCTTCTGGCATTTACCCAACTAAAACATGCACAGTACTGTCCATAGCTGTAACCAGTAAGAGCTCCAGATAAAAACATGTTTATCAGCAACTTAGAGAAAGGTTTTGTGCCTGGTATCCCAATACACACCTGTAATCCCAGCACCCAGAGGGCTGAAGCAGTAGGAGCTTAAAGTGAAGCCAGTCTGGGATACATAGTGAGAATCTGTTTCAGATTTTTTTTTCCCCTTGAGACATGGTCTCATGTGTCCCAGGCTGGCCTCAGACTCACTTTGTAGCTGGGGATAAACCTGAATTCCTGATCTTCCTGCCTCAACCTACCAGGCTGCCAGTGTTGCACTTGCAGACAGACATCCCTGTACTCATGCACTGGAGAAAACAATATTTTGTGCTGACACTTGAGCCTTCTCCTCTTTGGCAGATGGAATCTGAGCTCAACTGTCAGACCAAAAAGGCAGACCTTACCACGGGGGCGTGGCCCTCTTGCTCCTTTGAAACATAATCACAGTTTTTCCTATAAAAGTATGTTTGTGACATGTAGCCCTGACTGTCCTGGAAAACTCTTTATGTAGACTAGGCTGGCCTGGAACACAGAGATTCACCTGCCTCTACTTCCCAAGTTCTGGGATTAAAGATGTGTGCCACCATACCCAGTACAGTTTTCCCTATATTTTTGCTGGTTACTGTATTCATGGGGTTCCATTTTAAAAGGTATAAGGATATGGGTGCAGCCTTCTTCCTGCCCACCTTTAGAGTTCGCATCTGCAGAAGTAACCAGTGTTAGCCAAGTAACTGCATGCTACATATGGTTGCATAGTGGTGTTCTGTCCTATAAACCTCCTGTTTTGGAGGTTGTGCTAGGGGTTGAACCTAGGGCATTATGCATGCTAGGCAAGGACTATGCCACTGAGCTACAGCCTTAGCCTTTTTTTTTAATTTATTTATTATGTATATAGTGTTCTTGGCACCAGATCTCATTATAGATGGGTATGAGCCATCATGTGGTTGCTGGGAATTGAACTCAGGACCTCCAGAACAGCAGTCAGTTCTCTTAACCTCTGAGCCATCTCTCCAGCCCCAGCCTTAGCCTTTTAACAACTGCCCTGAGCCAAGAACAACTTCCTGATCTTGAGGCATAGCAGTGCTGGGGAGGGCTGCTTAGGGGGTATCCCAAATTAGGCCTATTAAGATGCTGCTGCAGTAGAAACCTGATACCTTAAATATAAACCCAAATAAGTCACAATTTCCAGAAGACATTCAGAACAGTCCCTTTCACTGACCCATGGTAAGGAATGGCCTGTCTCCCTGTCTCTCTGCAGTGCTTTGACCTGGAGTCATACTTGCAGCTCAACTGTGAGCGGGGGACCTGGAGGTGTCCTGTGTGCAAGTAAGTCAGTCTTGTGTCTGCCACTTCCTTAAAGGGTGGAACTTGAAATAGTGTCAAAAGTATTCCATAGCACAGACCAGAGTAGCAGAAACTACTAGGTGACCTTGCACAGTATCCCCTTACACTGGACTATCATAGTGGTCACCTAATACATGCCATGAACTCACAGGGGTCCCTTACGGAATCATCACACAGGTGACAGAGCTGGAGAAATGGACCCAGCTGGGCTAGGCCTCCTGACCAGTCTCCTTTGCATTCTACAGTAAGACGGCATTGCTGGAGGGTCTGGAGGTGGACCAGTACATGCTGGGTATCCTGATTTACATTCAGAAGTAAGTGGCTCTTCCTGCCTGCCACCCCTCGTCTGTGGCCACCAGAAGGTAGTCCTGGAGTAAGAGCAGTCTTCAGAGCCTCTTCCCATGGTGAAGCAGCTCCACTCCAGGCCAGGGCTACACACACACCTGCTGAGTGTCCTGAAGGTTCTGGGTAGCAGAGGGTTTGAGTACAAGGTCTGGTTGGAAACCTGACCTCTGGGGTGGCAAGTGACCAGTACCCATCCATCCCTGCTTAGCTCAGACTATGAGGAGATCACCATTGACCCCACGTGCAGCTGGAAGCCAGTACCTGTGAAGCCTGACCTGCACATCAAGGAGGAGCCAGATGGGCCAGTGCTGAAACGCTGCCGCACTGTGAGCCCCGCCCATGTGCTCATGCCCAGTGTGATGGAGATGATTGCAGCTCTGGGCCCGGGCGCTGCCCCCTTTGCCCCTTTGCAGCCCCCTTCGGCCCCTGCCCCCAACGACTATCCCAGCCAGGGTGAGTACAGCACACCCAGATTTGAACCTCAGGTGACCCTGGGAAGATGACTTATCCTCTCAGCTCAGAATCCATGCTGAGGATGCCCATCCTTCGTATCCCGACTGACAGGGTACTCAGTTTTCCATCCTGTTCCTCTGATTTGGAGTGAGGCTTTCCATGGAAAAACTTGTGTGGACTTTTTCTGAAATGAACTGGTCCTGTTTGGGGTGTCCCCTGAAGACCCACACTGCATGCATACTGCACTTTGTTGTGGTGGGTCTCACTCCTGATCATCTTCTTGCAGGTTCCAACTTCCTGGGGCCTGGAACCTTCCCAGAATCCTTTCCATCTGCTACACCCACCACCCCAAACCTTGCTGAGTTCACCCAGGGGCCACCTCCCATGTCCTACCAATCTGACATTCCTGGCAGCCTCCTGACTGCAGACAAGTCTGCTCCTTGCCTCCCAGGCCAGGTCAGTGCCAGAGGCCCGGTAAGAGTCTCCCCAGAGGGTCCTTGAGCTATTTTAACAAGTTCTTTTCTCCATCCTCAGATGGCACCAGCAGGCCACCTGGACCCAGCCCATAATCCTGGACCACCAGGATTGCACACCCCCAACCTCGGGCCCACCCCAGGCTCCCAGCTACACCATCCAAATCCTCCCCCTCCATCCCGACAGTCCCTGGGTCAACCAAATACAGGGCCCATCAGCGAATTGGCCTTCAATCCTGCCACGGGCATGATGGGACCTCCCAGCATGACTGGGGCAGGAGAGGCCCCAGAACCAGCTCTGGATGTGAGTAGCCCGTCCTGTGTTGGGGGTGGGAGACATTGGGGGCTGTCTGCATCAATCCCTGGGTCTACCCACCTTGCTTCATAGATGGGAAGACAGTGAATCTTCAAGAGAGATTGTCAGATAATGTCACCCAAGAGCAGCTGTTCCACACAGGTTGGATACCTGGAATAGCTACAGGGTGCCAGGTACCCACGTGTGGTTAATGACTGACTTGCCCTTAGATTAGAGACTTTGGAACCTAGGTATGTGAGGCCTCCAAGAAAGCCCACAGCACTGTCTTCAAAATCCAGCTTGACCTGGTCATTTGCTCAGTTCTGCATCTTGACAACACTGGCAGGATGTGAGCACAAGCATGAAAGACAGTGGGCTCTCTGTACCTAGGCCATAAGAGAAACTACTGAGGTTCTACTACATAAGGAAGATGAGGAGCAGCCCCGAGCAGAAAGCCCATGGGAACAACACTAGAGATCCCTTTTTGGGCCCGTGCATCTCTGGTGCACAGCTGGGCCTCCTCCGGTTGTGCACCCTGGCTCCTGGTGTTGAGAAACTTGTCTTGAGCTATTCTTATCCTGTAGCAGCCGTCCATGGGGAGATACAGGCAGCTTCATACAGGCAGGTGGCTTTACTCAGGCGCCCAGTATTTGGCAGGGGAAGGGCAGTTTAGCATCCACACTGGGCCTAGGGCCAGAACAGCATGGCCACTGGACCTGAAGGGTCTGAGACCAACACTGCTAATGTGTTTGCTTTGTCCTCAGCTGCTCCCAGAACTGACCAATCCTGACGAACTGCTCTCCTACCTGGGTCCACCCGACCTCCCCACAAACAGCAGCGATGACCTGCTCTCGCTCTTTGAGAACAACTGATCGTGTATTAGCCCCTGGCCTGGCGAGGACACACAGATATCACCACAGCCTTCCCTTCTCACCCAGCCCCACAGGATGCCTGGTGGTTCTCCCTGAATCTCCTCATGCACACACCCTGAGCTGGGGCCAGCCCCTGATGAACTGGAAGCAGCCCTGTGCTCCAAGGGGCCCCAGGCCAGTGGTCCTCACACCCACCCTTCATCGAGCTCACTGCTACAGAATGGGTCTTGTGAGGTGCCCTGCAGGCCCCATCAGCTGCGTGTGCACACTACCCTACACCCCAGACTCATGGCCTTGCACTTGTCCTTCTGCCCTGCCTGCTCCCTCCCGGCCTGCATCTTGTCCAGCACTGACCCTCTGTTTCTGCTTCTCAGAAGAGCTGGCTGGCAAGGCTGGCTCCGTACTCTTGGTCCAGTGGCTTGAGCCTGGTAGGCTCAGAACAATATGAGCATCAGCCTGTGGGGGCCTGGTGCTCTCACCCAGCTGAATGTGGTCCGGGGGTTCCCCCCCTCCACCCTGAGCTTCAGGCAGAGGCTGGGGTGGGGGCAATAAAGCACAACAATGTACATAGTGTAGAAATGCTAACAGCTGGGAAAGGGAGGGGACAGCTGTTTAAGCCAGCATGTTCCTCTGTGGACTGGCCTGGGCCTTCTATGTGGTGTCTGCCCCTTACTGAATGCAGACAGCTCAGGGGGAGGTCAGAGGTTCAGCCCCTTTAGGGATGGGCTTTCAGACCCAGCTCTGTGTAAATTCGCCAGTGAGCTGCTCCCCCAAGTTCCTCTTTTCTGTGAAAGTGAAGAATTAGTACAGCTGTGTTTTTTAAACCACCTCATCTCCACCCTGCGGCCCACACCCAGGTGGGGGAGGCCATTGCATCTGCTGGCAAAGCGCCTGGGCCTGCAAGCAGGGTGCTGGCCTGTTGTGTCTCTTGTCTGTGCGATCTATTAAAGGACTCCCTCGTGGGCCTGTCTGAGTCCTTTGTGCTGAGGGGCTGTAGTCTTCCTGTTCCCAAATGAAAGTCTAGATGTTTTCATCCACACTCGGGCTATCCCTGAGCTGTGGTAAATTTCCTTTGCCCTGGAATTTTCCATGTTGGCTACAGTTGCAGAGCTATTTTGTAAAGTGTCTCAGGCTTGCCCTGGAGACATTTGCCACCATGTCACCTTCCCTGGGTGTGCCCTAGGGCAGGGAGCCAGCTATCTGTCAAGTGACTGCAGCATAGCCAAAGGCTTGAACAGCCCTGGCCTGCCCTTGCTCACTGCTCCTCATCCTTGGCCTGGGCCCTGAGGCCCTGCCCAGGCAGCCTTCCTGTGTAGCCGGAAAAGTGAGACCCAGGGAAGGGATGAGGGGAATCCTCAGCGGGCTGCCAGCACCTGCCCTGCAGTATGGAGGAGGCTGCCTGTCTGTGAGACTGCAGGGAAGGATTGCCTGCATTTGAAAACACCCTGGTGGTCCTCTCCTTACCCTAAGGAGCCCATTTCCAGCTTTTCTGTCCTCTTGCTAAGGTGGGGGAGGGGCATAGAACAGCAGTCCAGGGCCAAGGGAATGTAAGGCAGCACAGCAGGCCTGTCTGCAGCCTCTGCTGGGGAAGAGGAGGAAGAGCTGGCCCTCCTTGGATTGGATCGGAATGCTGACAACACATTTACACAGCCTGTTGGCAAGTCTGGTGTTCTGGTGCCACACACATGTAATCCCACTACTCTATAGAAACGGCAGGGTTGCTGCAAGTTCTGAGCCAGCCTGATCTACATGGGAAGATGGGGACAATCAAAGTATACAGCTGGGGACATGATCACTCCAGGGTAGTATGACTGAGGAGGTCTTTATTGTAGATATGGGAGGAAGAGCCCAGAGCAGGGACAGAAAACAAGAAATTTAAAGTAGGGGGCAGGGCTGGAAGAGTTAGGATGCCAGGGTGGACTTGCAACACTGAGAGCCTGGAAACCAGCCTGTGCTTTGTTAATAAACACCATAGCTAGCGTTGGTCCTGAGTTTCTTGACCTGACAACCATCCAGAAGTGCAACCTTAGAGAATGGATATGTGATTGAGGAAGAGCCGACAAGTGCCTGTGCACTGTTGTGAATGGGTATCAGAACCAAACCAAAAGATTGGAGCAGCTCAAAGCTAATCTGAGCCTCATGGGATTTATACATGCATGCCTGTAAACAAAGCGAGGGCATGGACTTGCTCCTGTGGAGACCCAGCAAGGGCTGGGGGCTTCATGGTTTTCCACTGCACTGGTTTTGTCATTATAATTTTGTGTGTGTGCCAAGTATTACATAACCTTCAGAGAGTTGGTTAGACCTGACTTACGGAATACACATTCTCAGTGCAACATGTCCCAGGACATAGCACGTCTCAGACTGGACCCTGTCATCTCTTCACAGTGGAATGAATCACAGTGGACAACTAGCAGAAAGCTCAGGAAAATGTGGAAATACCACTTCCGGTTTTGAGACAGGCTCCCCATGTAACCCAGGCAAGCCTCATCTCCCTGTAGAGTCGAGTCGTGTGCACACCCGGCTCTTACCTTAACAACTAATAGGTTAAAAAGGAGGAAGTACAGGTGAATGAAAACAGCACACTGAAACTCAACACAGCAAGAGCAGAACAAAGGGAGTGCATTAGCCTACTTTTGTGTGTTTTGTCTTAAGACAAGGTCTCCTTACTATGTAGAATAACAGACTGGTCTTGAACTCCCAGAGATCCACCTGCCTCTGCCTCCTAAATGTTGGGATTAAAGGCATGGGCCACCAAACGCAGTCAATAGCTTACTTTCAAAAGGTGGAATTCTCAGTGCTAGAGAGATGGCTCAGAAGGTAACAGCACTGGCTGTTCTTCCAGAGGTCTTGTGTTTGAGCCCCAGCACTCACATGGCAGCTCACGACCATTTGTAACATCAGTTCCAAGGGATCCATTCAATACTCTTTTGGCCTCCTTGGCACCAGGTATACGAGGTGTACAGACATATATATATACATACAAGCAAAACAGTCACACACATACATACAAATAAAAAGAAGAAGCAGAAGCAGATCTTTGTGAGTTTGAGGCCAGCCTGGTCCATACAGTGAGTTCCATGATAGCCAGGGCTACACTGAGAAACCCTGTCTCAATAAGTGGAGTTCTCAAGCCAGTACTAGCTTTATATTTAAAGTGACTAGAAGGAAGCGAAATAAGCTAAACTCAGCCTCGAGAGAGCACAAGCAAGGAAGGGAATATTAGGGCAGAGAAATGGAGGAAAGAAGAAATGGGTAAGGTAACTGGAGAGATGACTAAAAAGTGTGCCTGCAGCTCTTGCAAAGGACCTGAGTTCAAGTCCCAGCACCCACATTAAGAGGCTCACAACCAGCCAGGTGGTGCGGATGCACGTTTTTAATCCCAGCACTTGGGAGGCAGGCTGATCTCTGAGAGTTCAAGGCCAGCCTGGTCTACAAGAGCTAGTTCCAAATCTACAGAGAAACCCTGTCTCAAAAGGGTCTCACCAACCACCTGTTAATTCCAGCTCCAGGGGATCCCATGCCACCAGCTGCCTTTTGCAGGTACTGCATGCACGTGTGCACACACACACACGCCTTAAAACATAAAAAGTTGGTTCTTTGCCAGCAAATTTGATAAGCCTTTAAAAGCTGACTAGGAAAGCAAGTGAACTGGGAGAGCTAGGTGTGCAGCTTAGATGCCCCAGGCTCCAGCACCGGCCGGCAGGAGAGAAGGGAGAGTGGAAGAAGGGAGAGAGAAAAATGCTCAGACGGATCTTATAGAAATGAAAAGACAATAAAAACTAAGGGTAATTATGTTAACAAATCAGATAATTTAGATAAAATGGACCATTTGTCAGGTAGAAATAGAGATGACCAAGACAGAACCTACAAGACATAAATCCTCAGCAGACCTACATGAAAATTATGGGACAGTCATTAAAAGTCTTCCTTTTTTTGGTTTTTTTTTTGGTTTTTTTCTAGACAGGGTTTCTCTGTAGCTGGGATTGAAGGTGTATGCCATCACCACCAGGCTATATATCTTCCCTTGAGGAAAAGCCAAGTGTCACATGTCGAATTACATCAGACATTAAAGAGGAGACACGAAGCCGCCTGAGACTGCAGATCTTCAATGTGTGTGGTAGGCTGAGCCCCGTCCCACTGCCACTATTCCCTTCCCAATGGAACCCTCTCTGCCCCCAAATCCATTCTAGGTCTCCTTGGTTCACAGAAGCCAAGACATCAGCACCATCAGAGGTTTGTCATTTTCTATCGTGCCTCCTGCCCCATTCACCTTTTGTCTCAAAGGTTATTGGTCACTTGCCCCATGGTTTTTAACAACACAAAAGTGATGTGCAAAAGTACGATGGGTGTACTTTGGTGTGCCTACTGGCCCAGCCCAGAGAGATGCCCAGGACCCTTAAATTTGCCCATTTTTGAGCTTCATGTAGTGAATCTTTGGTCTGAACCTGTTAATTGACTTTTTGAACAAAGTTTTTTTTTGAAATGTGTATGAGTTTTTCACCTCTATGCATTTTGTGTACCATGTGTGTTGTGCACCTGGTGCCCCTGCAGGTCAGAAGAGGGCACTGGATTCCCCTAAAACTCAAGTTATAGATGGTTATGGGCCACCATGTGGGTGCTGGGAACTGAACTCAGGTCCTCTAGAAAGATCAGTCAGTGCCCTTTGTGGAACCCTCAACCCTCACCCCTTATTCTCAAAGAGGCGAGAAGAAATTTCCTAGCAGAATGTTTTCCCAGGAAGATAGTGGCCTTCCCCTCTCCCACCCGGGAGATTCCGAGCACAAGGTCACTTAGCTCAGCCCAGCCAGCCACCCAGTACAGGCTGATAAAGATGGCCTAACTCAGGAACAGTGGTCTTGCTCTAAGAACAAGGAAAAAGCTAACAGAATGGGAGGGAGCAAAAGTCCTTGTACCCGTGACAAAGCAGCTTCAAAGATTCTCTCTGTAGTTATGCCTTTAAAAGCTTACCCCACAGAAGAGATACAACTCCTCTCTACCTCGTTGAAGATGAGTTCCAAACATGTTTGTATTATGCTGATTAAACCTTGCTTATTACAGT
>LOJH01020830.1:10121-20575 GCA_001685095.1 Ellobius talpinus | reverse complement strand
AGAAGAAGAAGAAGAAGAAGAAGAAGAAGAAGAAGAAGAAGAAGAAGAAGAAGAAGACTGCTTGGCTGCTTGACTGTGTATGTGTGTGTGCATGTGTGCATTGTATACACACACTCACAAATGCTGAGGGGACAGAAGAGAATACCAGGAGCTCTGCTCCATCATCTCTGCTGTATTCCCTTAATACAGGGTCTTTTACTGAACCTGGGATAGCCTGGCAGTCAGCAAGCCTCAGTAATATACCTGTCTTTGGCCCACACAGTGCTGGGTTACAGGTGAGGGCCTGACTATGCCCAGCCTTTGGATGTGAGTGCTGGGGATTTGAACTCAGTTCTTGTTGACAAGGGTTTCTGTCCCGCCTGGTCCCGCAGCTGTTTGTCCCAAAGAAATACATAGAAGTCTACTACATTAATTATAAACTGGTTGGCCTATTAGCTTAGGCTTCTTATTAACCAATTATTACATCTTAAATTATTGTTGTCTATGTTAGCCACCTGGCTTGGTACCTTTAGCAGTGAGGTGTTCTCATCTTGCTTCCTCTGCATCTGGATGATGACTGCAAAATGAGTCTTTCCTCTTCTCAGAATTCTCCTGTTCTTATTGCCCCACCTATACTTCCTGCCTGGCTACCGGCCAATCAGCATTTTATCAAAGCAATACAAGACCATTGTCCCACAGCACGTCCTCATGCTTACATGCCAAGGGTTCTACCCACTTGCACTGCTCTTCTGTAAAGCCAGACTCTGGGTCCTTTTTATTTGTCCAAAGATAAGATATATATCTAAGGACCTGAGACTGACTCCCAAAGTAGTGACCCTCCCCAAATTAGGTTGCAATTAAGCTACAACTTTGGGCATTTCTTTGAGATTTCTTCAGGCAATAGAAGTAAAGCTTCCAAAACCCTTTCTTGGACCCCAACCATGGAGCCTATTCTCCATGTCTTGGCTTCCATTACTGCTCTTTGGAGAGCTGTAGGATCCCAGTCTTACTGATGTGTCAGTCCGCGAAGGGAGCATCTAAAGTAGCATGTTACTCCAGTTCCTTTCTCTTTTGTGGGGGAGGGGCTTTCAACCTGAAGATCTGAAAAGTAAAGCAGCCAGCCATTGACCCTTACCTCAGTCTGAAATGGCGATCCTGCCTCCAGGAATCTCAGAATGAGACTGTGTCTGAGATCTGTCTCCTCCCGTTTTATAATCCTCCCTAGTTCTGGGATTAAAGGTGTGCACCACTGTCCATTTCCTTTTGTTCACGTTATATGAATAAAGCCTGTAGGTTCTATCAGGCCACTGGCTAGTTGTCTCTGGGTGGACATGCCAGACTCAGCAATCCAAAGTCCATAATTCCTAGCTAAGTTTGAACTTAGATGAACTCAAAAACTGTTTCTTAGAGCGTTTTACATAATGTTTGAGATCTGCTTACAGTAATGAAGTATTTGTTGCTTATTTGTCAATTTGTCATTTAAATATAAATTCTGTATTTTGCCTGGCTGTGTATTCTTGAGGAGTTTCATTTTTATGTGTACTCCTGGGCTACATGGGTTGGGTATCTTATTTTCTATTTGCGAGTTTGCCTCCCAAATCTTTTCCTATGAAGATAATTTCTGTTTCCTACTTTTTTCCTGAGAGTTCCTGCTGCTTTTTTGTCTCTACTCCGTGTTTGCAATTCCCAGCTAATGTTTTGGCTTTGCCTCTGCTGGTGTTATGGTCTGAATCTGCCATGTCCTCAAAAAGGCACATGGTTTGGACACTCAGCCCTAGCTTGTGGCACTGTTTTGAAGGCAACATAGAACCTTGATGAGCCGGGGCCTTTCTCAGAGAAGGAGGGCACTGAGGGTGAGTCTTGGAAAATTATCTGTGCCTCTGGTCTCATACTTCCTATTCTGGTCTTCTACCATGTGGCACAGCTCTGCTACGTGCTGCTGCCATGAAACTCATCATCCTTCTCATAAAGTAGACCACACCACTCCTGACCTCTGACTCCAAACAAACCTCTCCTTCCATAAGCTGTTTCTCTCAAGTGTTTGGTGACAGCAATGCAGCAGTGAATAATAGAGTCAGGGATATTGAAACTCCTGGATTCCATTCTTTCTTCTCTCCTGAAGGTCCTGAGTATTTCAGAGGACCCTGGATCCTGTGTTGTGAGGACTACACGTGCCAATGCATTTAGGAGCCAGCAGTCAATACTGGTGCTTGAAACAGGACTGGTGGCATCAATAGGAAGGTCTTTGGAAGAGAGCAGAGGGAAAGCTCTTAAGGACACTACCCCCAAACTTTACAAATCACTGCCCTAGCCAAACAAGACACATCTGCTCAGCAAACGTGCTATCATCATGTATCTCCTAGTTGATGGCAGAATTCACTTCAGCCTCTTTCCTGGAGCACTTGGGTCCTACAGATCATTGAAAAGGAGTTGGAGAAAATGGTGTACTCCTCCCTTGAACAGAATACGTGCAATATTCCATTCATTCATTAGACCCAAGTTTCTACGGGGGAGGAGACACATCTGTCATAGTCATTGCTTTAACCACACAGTCCAACTTACAGAAACCTCTCATTAAGTGTTTGTTGAATGAGTAAGAGAACAATGAATTCTTAATCACTTTCTAAGCCCACTCTTTCATTTCTCATGAGGAACCGGTATTTTAACTATACATTTGGGTGAAAAACAAAGTGTACGAGACTAGGAAAGATTCTTAAGGTTGAAAAATTAAGTTAATTTACATAGGCTACTTAGACTTTGAAGCCTTATCTTTCTAACTGAGGTTGGCCTTGTGGTGTGTTCCATTTGGCCATTGGAGTGTTTTAGGAAAATGGGAACTTGATGCTTGGACAGAGTGATGAGTTGATAGTTCAGCAATGTCCCTGTCCCCCCCCAGATGTCGCATCCCTTCTCTCCCCTCACAGCCCTCATCCTTTCTCTGAAGACATTTGAGCTTCAGCCTGCTAGTGATGGATCCATTGGCATTAAAAACACATATTTTGATGTAAAGCAGTTTCAGTTTTGAGTGCTGTGACGGTTGGTATCAATGATCAACTTGACTGAATTTGGAATCATCTAGGAGACACACTTCTGGGCATTTGTGCAAAGGCATCACCAGGGAGAATTAACTAAGTGTGTGTAGGGGTAGCAAATCTACTCTCACTGTGGGCACTATCTTGTAGGTGGTGGCCTAGATATAAAAATACCAAGGGAAATGAAGCTTACGTGGGTACAATTGCCAACTAGAGTAAGCTTATAATCACTATGGAAACATTCCTCTGAATGTGTCTTTGAGGATAGTTTCAGGGAAGTTTAACTGAACGGGGACAGCCCACCCTGAATGTGGGCTGCACCATCAAGGGCAAGCAGAGTTGAGCACGGGAATTCATATCCCCACTTCCCGACTGCAGACATAATGCGATCAGCTGCTTCCATGTCTTCCCACCGTAAAGTACTTTATCCTTAAACTATGAACCAAAACCTCCATCTCTTCTTTAAATTCCTTTTATAAAAGCAACATGGAAGGTAACCAATGGAGCACCCCTGCCTTCACTTCCTTCCGAGTGTGTTTGTAATTGCTGCTGTGATCCTCTATTGATGTCAGACTTCAGCTTCTTCTGACTTGAACTCAGAAGAACGAGACTGAGTAGGACTGTCGAGTTGGAAATCTTCTTGCACTGAGCTTGGTGCTCTGCATCTCTAGCCTGCCGATGGCTGCTGCCATCTACCAAATTCCCATCCTGTAAACCAATCTAGTCTTAGTGGCTCTGTCTCCTCATTCCAGCCTTGCCTAGTTCTCTGGAGCAGGGAATCTTTAACTTCTCCCATCTGTGCTCTTCCCCTTTGAATTGCATATGTGAGTGTGAGTGTGAATGTGTGTGTTATGTATTAGTGCATTGTGTGGCTTCACCTGCACATGTGTGCACATGCATGCCAAAGCCAGAGGTTGATATCTTTTTTTTTCTAGTGCTCTCCACCTGAAACACACTAATCGACTACAATGGCTGGACAGTGAGCTCCAATAACCTGTCCATCTCTAGCTGCCCCTATGTCTAGCTTTTATGTGGGTGTGGAGACTTTAACTCTGAGTCTCATACTTGCATGGCAAGCACTTCACCAATGGAACCATTCCTCAGACTGTTGTGACTCTTTTTTAGCTCAGGAAATGTTTAAGCAACCCTGGATATTAAGGATATATACTAGAAGTATTCAATCCAACATCACTGAAAATATATCATAAGGAAATTTGTTTTAAAACAATGCTTTTGTGTGTGTCATTTATTAAAGATAAAAGCAAATTGCATACTGATGAGATACATGTGTTCCTCATTTTTATATAAAGAATTAAATCTTTTCTAAATATCTGGTATTGCAGTTAAAAATATATTCAAGGACTTTTCAGAAGTTATTGGAACTCTATTCTAATCCCAAGCCAATTCATTTAATGATTTTTAAATGAAATTTAGCAACTCAAATAACAGTCTTAAAACCAAACATTTTAACATAATACAATCTGGAGATATGCTAATTCAATATATGTGGATAAATGATGTTATGGAAACATTAGAAGTCCTTTTTTAAAAAATATTTTAACCATCTTGCTTCCTAAAGAAGAGTTCATAAGATATATGAACTTGAATCTAAGATTTTTTCCTGCAGTGCTTACTGGGTTTGTGGGTATGTCAATGTCCTCAATATGAAGGGCACGTGTTACACGCTCAGAACCAAGGCTGCAGTGAAGTTGCATCATGCAACACAGATGAGTGATGCCAGAAATAGCTTGGATTCATTTCATGTTTGATTTTGAATTAATTTTTGATCATTGTGCATTCAGAACCTTTTACTGTTGCCAATTTATTCATACCCTCTTTTAGTTGCATGACTCATCTCAGGCTTTGACCTAATGTTTAAGAAGCTGGGCCATAGAGAACCATGCCTCCTACAAACCCACTTCCTAACTACAAATTTGGGGAAGTTATTAATGTCTCTAAGTCTTAGGATTCTCATTGCCCCAAACAAAGCTGGCAATAGTTCTTACATCACAGAGAACCAAAGGATAGAATTATGTAGACTACACAAATTTTACTTTTTCAAAATGAGAATAATTGCTTTAAAATTAAAACTCAATTTTTTGACAATTTCACACACAAATGGAATGTATTTTGATCATACCTACCCCTATTCCTTCTCTCATCACCTCTTCCACTTTTTTGAAACCTTTCCTCTTCCGAACACACCCTGCTTCCACTTTTCTTATTTTTGTGTATATGTAGTGAGAGAGTTTGCTGGGGTTGCTTGGATGAGCATGGGCATGGGGTTGTTTGCTGAAGCATAGGTAACTTACCTGTGGCTACACCACTGAAGAGAAATTACTTTCTTTCTTCCAGTAACTCTGAACCTAGGGGTGGAATCTCATGAGCCCCTCCACAATCCATTATAGAATTTGTTGAGCCCCATTTGTAAAGGTCTTTTGCAGGTAAGCATAGTTGCTTTGTGTTCATACAGATAATGGTCATGCCATGTCCTATAAACTGCCTGGCCTCAAATAATCAGCTTAGTGGCTGAATATTATTTGCAAAAACTTGGCCAATAGCTCAGGCTTATTACTAGATAACTCTTACACTTAACTTAACCCATAATTCTTACCTATGTTTAGCCACATTACTTGCTACCTTTTCTCAGTGAGGCATTCTCATTTTGCTTCTCTATGTTTGCTGGTGACTCTCTGACTCTGTCTTTCTTCTTCCCATCATTCTTACTTTGATCACCCTGCCTATACTTCCTGCTTGGTTACTGGTCAATCAGTGTTTTACTAAACCAATTCGAGTGACAAATCTTTACAGTGTACAAGAGGATTATCCCACAGCAATGTCCAGAAGGCTGCATTTCAAAGCACTCCTCCACATCCTCCAGCCCTTCTATTCTTTCTTCTCCCTCTTCCACATTGTTCTCTATACCTTGGAGAAGGTGATATGGGTGTTCCTTTAGGGCTGAGCACACATGACTCACTCATTCTTAGCACTCTGACTTGCTGTGAGTCTCTGCATTAATTACTGTCCACTTCAAAAAGAAGTGTCTTTGACCAAGATTAGCAGTAGCACCAATCTATGGGTCTAAGAAGAAATACTTAGAAAGTGGCTTGACAACATGTCCATTTTCCAAAACAGTAGGAGGGGATTCTTCCTTGTGCCTGGTTATTTTCATAGTCCGGCTCAAATGCTATCTTCTCCATAAAGCTGTCAAAAAGTTCTCATAGAACTTATTTTACTCTTTGATAACCACATTTCTATCTACCAACACAGACACAAGCAAGAAAACAGAGGGAAGCAGGTAAATACATTCTAAATACTTTACCAATGTTAAATTTGTACATGAACAAATCATATTGTCTATGTTTCCAGATCTTGAATGTGATTGTAACCATGGAATTGTCACATACTATGACATGTAAGAAGGGGTTCTTATGACTCAACAGGATGTCTCCTGTCTTTCACAGAGTGGGTATTGTTGAGTTGCAAAGAAAATATTACTATTTAGATATGCTGTAAAAAGTCACTAATGCAAGTCACTTTTTTTGGTTGTTGGAGAGGTTGGTATGCATCATTGGTCATAACATTTGCTTTGGGCTCAAATGCTATAGTTCTTCAAACTTGGAGAAAGCAAAATGTAGAGTTTGATATAACGATGTGTCAAGAAGGATTGATAGTCTTCCTGTTCTTGTAGGAGGAGCTTTGAATGTCTTGAGGCATCAAAGATCACTTGGAATTTTAGAAGACACCTAGTTAAATCATGATTATCTTAAGTTCTTTCTCCTCCTATCCCAGCGTGTGCATGTGTGAGAGTGTGCATGTGTGTATGTGTCTGTGATTTTATGTAAGCATGTGTGTGTGTGCATGAGGGCATGAGTGTCTGTGTGTCTGTTTGTATGTATGTGTATGCATGCATGTGTGTGTGCACGTGTTTTGTGCTAGGGGTATATTGTGCTGGTGTATGTGGGTGTTTTGTATGTGGTGTGTGTGTGATTGCAAGTGTGAGTATGTGTGTGTTTACTATTAATGTTTCCTACTTGTTGAGATATTTACATGGACAAGGGTGTGAAACTGGTGGAAACACCTTCTCTTTGTTGCATACATTTCACTTTAAATCTCAGTTTATGAGGTTGTAGTCCATTGCTCTAGACACTCATGACATCACACATAAAGCACAAAACCCTCAGGTGGGAAATAAACTGAATGAGCATATGCAATTCCAACCACAAAGGAACTTTGATCATGCATGTGTTTTGGTAACCAAAGTTCCAGGAAAAACATACAACATCAAGACACTAGCACACAGCTCCCACCAAGTGGCTCAGTGTGATCATTCTTCAACTTTTCACAAGAAATTTGGGTCTTGCTAACAGCAGTTGGGAGGCAGATGAGGAAACCACAACATAATTATCTTTGTGAGAAGCAGAATCTAAACAAGGTGTTTGGAAAAGATCTGATTTGTGAATTTAGAGACTGGCTACATCTTGACTTCTTAAATTGTAATGTCTAGTTTTGTTTGTCTGCTTCATCTCCCCACACTGTCTTAAAACAGTGCCTCTCAAAAAAGATAGACACAGGTCATGTGGGGATGATTATAAAGGCTCTGAGTGTGGCCTCAGAATGCTGGGCTCCCCAGTGACAGCATGCTTCCAGGCCTCAGACCACATTGAACTGCTAGGCCTTGAAGTCTGAATCCAAACATTAAGTCAAACTTAGGGTGCAGTGATTGAAGAGGTATAGAAATACTTACCCTCTGGCAATATAGTATTTCTCAAGGTTGAAGATATGTGTTTCCTCTATATTTTAGTATTTCTGACCTTGGTCTGTGACAATCACATTAAATGTGTTCACTTTCCTGCTCAAAATAGAAGGTAATCTGTGACTCATGACTGTTGTCTAAATTTGCATGAAATGAGTGTCTTTATGTACTGACACCTAAGTGGTCTATGTTGATGGTATCACATGGGGCTCCATTACCTCAGTGGTCTATCGTGGTGCGCCATGCCCATCTGCACTCTATGTGCTGCCATACAGCTTGTGAACTGGGCAAGGGGCTGGAGATTGAAACACACAAGGACACACAGACAGAGACACAGGTCATCCTTGAAACCAGAATGCCCCCCTTATTTTGTACCAGAGCCACTCATATAGAGCTCTTCAACTGATAGCCGTGCCCCAGCCAAACGCACCAGAAACTACTCTCTTGCCATCAGGAATTTCTGAGAGTCTCATGCTCAGAGCAGCTGCAAACATTACAAGTTGTTTACCAGAAATTCAGGATCTGGGGGTGTTCACAGCTCCCAACATCTCACCCCCCTTTTATTCTTTCTTTCTTTTCTTTTCCTCGACAATCTTTTAGGGAATTTGGGCATCATCAGTCTGTCTGGCTGCTTTCTGCTGAGTGCGGGCACTGCATTCTTGGGGGTACTCCTTTTAATCTGACTGTCTCTTTTAAACTTACTCTTTTCCTTCATCTCTGGGGCTATACTCTGTCATTTTTCATTCTTTTTGTACTGTTTTTACTCTTTTTTGTACTCTTTTACTTTTTTGTACTCTTTTACTCTTTTTTGTACTCTTTTTTCTCTTTTCCTTTTGGAGGCCTTCAATTCATCCTCCTGCCTCCTGTTTTTCTGAGGGCATCCCTCAGAGTGTCTCTGGGGATGAAAATGCACATACCATTCTTCAATACACCTCTCAGCATTCCCTAGTTCCCGATCTCAGTGGGACCTCCACTTGTAGTGCACCATGCCCATCTGCACTCTATGCGCTACCATACAGTTTGTGAACTGGGCAAGGGGCTGGAGATTGAAACACACAAAGACTCACAGACAGAGACATGGGTCATCCTTGAAACAGGAATGCCCCAAGAATGCCCCCTTTATTGTATCCAGGGGCAGCTTATATAGGGATCCTTAACAGATAGCCATGCCCCAGCCAAACACACCAGAAACCACTCCCCTGCCATCAGGAACTCCTGAGGGNGAGACATGGGTCATCCTTGAAACAGGAATGCCCCAAGAATGCCCCCTTTATTGTATCCAGGGGCAGCTTATATAGGGATCCTTAACAGATAGCCATGCCCCAGCCAAACACACCAGAAACCACTCCCCTGCCATCAGGAACTCCTGAGGGTCTTGTGCTCAGAGCAGCTGCAAGCTGTCTCAGAGCAGAGGAAAACAAGTTGTTCATAAGAAATTCAGGATCTGGGGGTTCACAGCTCCCAACAGTCTATGTTGGTGATATCACACGGGGCTCCATCACCTCAGTTGTCTGTGTTGGTGATATCACAAAGGGAACAGTCACCTCAGTGGTCTGTGTTGGTGATATCACATAGGGATCAGTGTTCAAGTTATACTTTTTCATTTGGGTCCACACTGAATTCATCTGGAAAACATTTTTAAATCTCCTAGGTAGGACCCACATCCAGAGATTTTGATACAATTTTTTTCTCCTCCAATGATTCTCACACTCAGCAAGTCTCAAGAAACAGCAGGTGCTGGAACATCTTCACAATATCATGCCATCCCAGACACTGACCAAGAATGTCATTGTGTGTGTATGAGTCAACATAATGCAGAAGTTGCCACATGACTTGGAAGGGACTATAGACTTGTTACAGCTTAGAGGGATGGCCAGCTGCTGTCCAGCCAAAGCAAGAGTTTCAGTTGGGCTGTGAGTCTCATCTAGTGAAGGGCTTCTTAGCCATGTCCCCCTCAGAGGCACTGTTTCCAATGAGACAGCAAAAGAATAAGTTTAACCAAGTCAAAAAATTCTGGCTTTAAGACTCAGTAGTAGAGTACTTACCTTGCTTGTGCAAGTTTGCCTAGAATACCTGAGTTCATTCTCTAGCATAAATAAACAACTAAAAAGAAATGAATTCTGTTTTTCTCCTGTGTTCCTCCAAATGATATGAGCCAACTCTCAGGAGCCAGAAAGCAATGTCATACGTACAGATTATAAGTGCAAATGCCATTGTTGATGCTAAAATGTGACTAAGAGTGTAGATGAACATAATAAAGTAGTCCCAACTAGTTCATATTTGAGTATAATAAAGGGTTCTTTATTTAGGGGTAGACTCACAGATCCACAGTCCTCTACACAAACGGAACAGGAACCAAATCCAGCAGCCAAGAGAGAGAACTTACAGCTTTGCATCTGCATGTATAGTACATGAGACCACACCCAAGTAGGCGGGCATCTTAAAGGCTATTGGCTGAAGGAGTTCCCATGACACCTCCCCTTTGTCTACATAAGAGAGTTCTAAGCCTAATACAAAACTATATACAATAAAAACAGATATCAAATATTAAAAATTAGAATTATAACCATCATAAACAATATCAAGCAAGAAACATATACTAAATGTTTTAATAGTTATCCTATCCTAAGATCTCTAAGTCTTGTATTAGAAATGGCTTGACTAAGTCATGAGAGGAAAGTAACTAT
>LOJH01020829.1:10146-20575 GCA_001685095.1 Ellobius talpinus | reverse complement strand
CAGAAAAAAAGAGCTAAAAGATCCAGGACAATTTTGAAGGAGAGTAATAAAGTAAAAACTCTGACATCTTCCAGCTTCTAGACTTACTATAAAGTGTCACACCTGAAAAGTGTATGGTAGTTGTGAAAAACTTAAGGAAGAAGAATGATGCAGGAGAAATAAAATCCCAGAGTTAATAACAATCATAACTAGTAACTAATACATATAACTAACCTTAGCAAATGAACAAAGGCAATACAATGAATGAAAGATTGTCTTTTCAACAAATAATGCTGGAACGATGGCACAACCACCTGCAGGGGGATATGAAGATACAGATATGCGTCATTACAAATTAGCATAAAATAGATCACAACCAATATCCTAGATGATAAGAAGCCTAGGCATAAACAAAGAGAGTATATTGTTTATCTTGCAATTTGGAGATGTTTTTCTTTTTTTTTTGGTAAGGCACTGAGAGGATTAAAAATGTTAGTCTTACATGAATAAAAATTATTTACTCTGAATCTCTCTCTCTTTCTCTCTCTTCTCTCTCTCTCACTCTCTCTCTCTCTGTGTTCTGCTGTGTGTAGTATTTTTAGCCTCTCTATGTCTATGGTTAGATATATATTTCAAAATTTTAATAGTAATCGCCAAATTTGCTTCATAATATGTTAATTGAAATTTCAGTTAGAAACATTGTAAGTGACAAACTTATCTAGTTGTAGTGTAAAGAAATCACAAACCAACAAGGGAAAGAAGATTAACCCCTTGTCATATGTACAGTTGATAGATATTTTCTCCCATTCTAAAGATGCTACACCTTCATTATGTTAAGACTTTGATAGACAGAATATTTTTAACTCAATGCAAACCTATTTGTTTATTTTTTCTGATTCTGGCTTTGATTTGTTCATTCTTTCTCTGAAAGTTTCACAGATAGATATAGTGCATCTTAGTCATACCCTCCTTCTACTTCCTCACTGTAATGCTGCATAGACCTTCCCCTCGACATAGTAATATAGTTCTTTTGCAGTTTCAAGTATTTTATTTTAATTAGCCTATTGGCGCTCACAAGTACTATGCAAGTGTAGATGTCTTTGGGACACTCATTGGGGCATGAACAACCTAGCAGTAGCCAACCCCAAATAAAAGTGAGAAAGTGACTCTCTTTGCTGCCTGATTTTGTGTGCATTTGACAGAGGCTCAAGAGGGGCCTCTACCGAGAAAACTCCTCTATAAAATCCAGCTATAAGGCATTTCATAAATACTGGCTGCTGGGAGAGGACCTGGCCCATTGTAGGTGATGCTATCCTTAGGCTGGTGGTTCTGGGTTCTATAGGAAGGCAGGCTGAGGAAGCCATGATAGTCAAGCCAGTAAGCAGCACTCCCCTGTGGCCTCTGCAGCAACTCTTGCCTCCAGGTTCCTACCCTGCTTGAGTTCTTTTCCTGACTTCCTTTGAGGATGAACCGTGATATGAAAGTATAAACAGAACAAATCCCTTCCTTGCAAATGGCCATAGTACTTCATCACAGCAATGATAACCCTAAGGAGGACACACTCCCTACCCAAGAAACCATGAATTCCAACAACTCCTTAACTGTGAATAAGATCTTCAGATGCCCTTCTTCTCCTGGTTTGGAATTTTTCATAAGCTTGCTTTTCTGCAAGTCTTCTAAAGGCTGCAGATCTTATCCTATTGGAAATAAAGATGGGAAATATTTTCCCAAGTTTTGAGTCATGATGAGTTTTTTCCTAATTTTTTCTATTAGCTTCCTACCATGTATCTTATATTATAGCTTTTAATATCTTTCTAGTTGATTTTTGTAACTGATGGAAGATAAGCATACTGTTTGTTTGCTTGCTTGTTTGTTCTACGCAGTAATGCAGTTTTCAAATATTTACCTCGGGGGGATGATGTTAAGTGAAAGAAACCAGGTATAGTTAGGTAAATATCCATGATCTTCCACCCTACTGAAATCTAGGAAAAAGTATTCTTATACAAGCAGAAAAGCAAAACCTGTTGCCATACACATTTTGATAATGGTGGCTGGTGCTATGACAATGGTGAGAAAGAGGAGGATGGTAGTGACCATAAGTAACAACAATAATGTAGGAGGGATTCTCAGACTCAAGAGGGAACTATTTGTCCAATCTGCAGAATACATAGCCCTAATCATTTCGGGATGGATACTAGCACTCAAGTCATTAGTGGAAGAATGGGGGGCTATATGCACACCACTGTATTGTAAAGACTTCATTGCACAGAAGTTACATGAGATCCGTAAGAGCAAATTGTAGTGAAAGTCTCCATTCCATATGCCCGGGGTTCTTTCTAACCCATGGAACATACAGGCTGTCTCTTTTTGTTTTCGTTTTTGTTTTTTTCATGTAAACGACTAATACATAAAAAGCCAGTAGATTGGGAGTTCTTTCAGTGTATGAAAGAACATTTTACATTTTAGTGTCTTCAGTGATATTAGGATTTCTCCTTTTCGTTATTTATTCATTAGACTGTTGTGCAATATTTGTTTAAGTAGTTAGAGGTGTATCATGTTTGTTTATGTTACATCGGTGCAACGTTGTAAAGATCTGTTGCATTTGTTACACCTTCCCTGCCTGAGGCATCTGATAGTCTAATAAAAAGCTGAACATCCAATAGCTAGACAGGAGAGGGATAGACATGGCTGGATGGCAGAGGAAATAAGCAGGAGGAGTAATCTACGCTCAAAGAGAGAATGAGGGAGAAAGAGAGGGAGACGACCAGGGCCAGCCAGCCAGGCAGCACCAGCCATCCAGACACTGAGGAAGCAGGAAAGTAGGACATACAGAAAGAAGGAAAAGGTAAAAAGCCCTGAGGCAAAACATAAATGGTTAGAAACAAGTTAAGCTATAAGAGCTAGTGGGACAAGCATAAAATAAAGCCAAGCATTCATAACTAATAAAAAGTCTCTATGTCATTCATTTAGGGGCTGGGAGTCCAAGTAAGCCTGCTACATTAGACATCTGCATGTTTAATTCAGTTAGGCTCAGGAAAACATAATTAGTAAGAATTTATATATGGTCTTTGCTTTCCTGAAAATTAAAAATTAATGGAATTATAATAATTCAACATTAACTTCATCTTTTATAATGTCAAGGATGTTTCAAAAGTGATCATACATAGGTAGAATTGGGTAGACCATAAATATAAACGTGGTCCAACATCTGCTAAAGATATTTTAGAATAATTGATAACATAATCAAATAAAGTACAAATAAAGTATAGATATGATATATATCTTCTGTGCTATTTTGTTTGTTTGAGCATTTCATGCATATATACAATATGTTTTGATTAAGTTCACCAGCCCAAATTTCTCCCCCCAATTAATGCCTTCCATATCCCTCTCATCACTGTCCCTTCCAAACTTTATGTGTGCCTTCCCTTCTTTCTTCCACTGAGCTTGCTTTGTACTGCAAGTAGGTACATAGATACAGACCCTCAACTGTAGCAGGAGTGGCCACTCTCAGGTGATGCATCCCTTAAGAAAACTGACCCTTCCTATCTAGTAGCTATCAATTTTCCAAAGCCCCTAAGCTAGGGGTTAAGCCTTGTGCCTACATCCCTTCTCTGTACTAGAATTTTGTCTGTCTTGAGCTTATCAGATTCTTTTGCAAACTATCATACTGTTGCAAGTTCTTATGTGCAACTGCCATGTGTCCCAGAAACAGTTTTCTGGAGTCTTCTATCAACCTAATGATTTCTGAGCCTTAGGAAGCAGGCTGTAATGCAGATTCTCCATTTAGGAATGAGTGCTCTGTATGTTGACCATTGTGGGTCTCTGAATTTATCACAATTTACTACAGAAAGATGCTTAAGAAGTGAGGATAGCAAGATGAACTAATCTGTGGGTATAATGTCATGATAAGTCAGTGCAATATTATCTCCATTTAGCAAAATAATCACAGATTTAAATTTACTATTAAAAAGTAGAAACATAAGTAAACAGATAACTCTCTCCACTAGGATACCAAAATCCATTATCAGGAAAGAAGTTAGCCAACCACAGGATTGAACTTCGCTGACAGATCCTCAGTGTCTGTTCCTGATCCACCAGTACTGTCAATGATGGAATCAACATTGTAATTTTACTGAAAATGAGACATAGCTGGTTTTTCAACATGAAATCCCAACAAAGATGGGGTTGCAACTGTCTAGATATCAGTTCTTTATGGGTGAGCAACCTTAGTGAAGTTATGGCAGGCACATGTGCACGTATTCTAGTTCTATGTCAACTTTAATTTTGAAGGCAAATAGAGATCACTCTCCTCCATCCTTCAGATAAAATAGCTTGCCTGAATTACATAAGGTTGAATGTGTATCTTGCCCTAGCTGCTCTGTTTTCTCTTCCTCTTGAGCACAATGATAATTTTGATGATGTGCACATGAACCAAGCTGGCTTCCTGTGAATTAGTCTTCAGAATTGCTCAAAAATGTTCCTTAGCTTAAGAGAACCCATCTACATGTAGCTATGATATCTACATGCTTATACCTGAAATTCAGATGTGAATAAATCCCCATCAAATGAGGAAAAGACAAGATAAAACTAATAAATGATAGTTCAAAGAAGGAAAAAAGGTATTATCACAGTTGGTGGTGGTCCCTTCATCAGATTACCTCCAACTATTCTTGACTCTTCACAACTACACAGGGTAACACACTTTTGTTTTACCCTTAACATTTTTAGGATTTCTTTTTTTATTGATTTCAGATAATGAGTCCTGTTAATTGATAAACAATTCATTTCAACATCCACAGTATCTGAATATATTTTGGAAACAGTGTTGAAGTCTCTTATACAATTAAGCCTGTAGTTAAACTAATTGTTGAGAACCAATGACATGCAATCATTTTCGATGAACTCAATTTTTCTACACACACAAATGCACACATAATCTTCAAGCAAGGTTTAACTGTCATGCTGCTCAAATGGTATATTTGAAGATTAATGAAAATAAATAACCATCTCATTTCACTGACACATAAAAAATGCATACCAAGATTCTCTTTCTCAAGCCTTCCAGCTGTACAGAGAGCTACACACACCAGGAAAGAGTGTGTTCCCTACTTAAGGAGCTATATTAATTTGGTTTTTTAATACGACATTGACATCATAGAATTTGAGTTCATTTTAAAACCTATTTTATCATATGTCAAGTTCTTGGCTAGAAGTATTTCATAGGACACACAGTCGAATTGCATAGGTTTATAAGTGGGAGACGTTATTCAGAAGGAAGGGATATTTTTCCAAGGTTAAAAAGGAAACAGATAAGACAGGAGATTCTTCTTTCCTTGTGGTGTTGGCTGCTCACTCCCTGGCCACGTATGTTCTGTTTTTGCTGTTTAAAAATAACAAAGACTTTTCTTTGCATAACTTCACTGAAATGTATTAGATGCATCACCATCAATGGATTTTTTAAATATACATTAGTATATATTTTTGAACATTCTGAATCTTTAAAATTACTTTTAATTAAGAAAGTAATATTTCTCTCATTAACATATGTCTGATTAAACTATGACCTTAGGAGAAACATGTCTCTGTAGGAACCTGTCAGAGTAAGTTTCAATGTTCTTTCAACAAAGCAAACAGCTCACACAGCAATTTACACTATTAAGAAGAATCTTCTTAGGTTGCATTCTTCCACTATAATGGCTGTGAGTAGCAATATGTTATGGAATTTTAATGGTAGAATTATAACATCCGTTTCTAAAATGAATCACCATTATTACCTTTTAAGGAATGGCATGAATTGTAGTTGCAATTGCTTAGAGATTTTCATAAAACAATAATACCTGTACATCATTTTCTGGAGCATACCATTAACTTTTTAAGCTGGAGAGCTGTTTTCACAAGCCTAAAACAAAAGATGAGATGAAAGAGAAAGATTGCTGCGAGGATAAAGACTTGCCATTTACTCTAAGTAAAATTTAAGCTGGTTTGAAAATATAGCATTCAAAGGAGTACTTTAGAATTTCAAATTCAGAGCCTTCAATGTATTTCGATTTGCATCCATCTGGGTTTCAGTGTAGAAGGAAGGTTTGAAATTACTGAGGCTTATGGGGGTTTGGTGGTTTTAGCTATAACATACTTGTTAGCAAATTAGTCATAGTTGTAATATTAAAAAATTAACATGGATCTTCATGCGGCTGAATTGAAGACGTTTGCCTTTGTCTTATGTACTGTTTTGGCATATTTGGTGGTTGTCTCTTGAAGGTCTACTCTTTTCCGAAGGTAAGCAGAGGGTGTGGTAAGTGTGGGAAAGGGAGAAATGGCAGGGGAGCTAGGAAGAGTGGACAGAGAGGAAACTGTGGTCAGGATATATTATTTGAGAAAAGAACCTATTTTGAATTAAAAGAAAAAAGATTAAATTTTCAAAACTTGGACCCCTCAAGCCATTCTTCCCTTCTCTACCTCTTCTTTATAGCAAGGTGTCTTCAAATCATCAATGAACAGTATGCTGAAATTAATAGAAATAATAAAAAGTGTTGTGAATTTTTCAATGCTTAAAACTTAATTAGAGGAAAATCTGGGACAGGAAGACAGGCTCCCTGAATACTATTAAAAAAATATTCCACTTTGCCAGCTATTATTCCATTCTCTTAGGATTTCTCCCAGTTTCTCAACATTATCCCTGAACCAGCAGGCTTTGTCTTTTTTCTAAAAGGGTGAAAGCTCAATTATCTTCATGCCAAAAAAAAGAATGTAGATAACCTGAAAATCTCCCAGTGAATTTGATAATAATTAGGAAAATCATTTAAAGAGGAGATTTTGTTTTTTACCAAAGAAGTCAAGGCAATCCATCATCTCAGATGCAAATGACAATTTTGAAAGTTTGTACGCTAAAACTCTATGCAGGGTAATAATCACTTAATAAATTGAAATTATGCTATCTGTGAATTGATGCCAAATACTATTATGAAATTAATTCATTGTGTGCTACATTAGTCTTCCATATGTTACTGATAAGGCCTCACATGAAGCTTAGTGGCACACAGTAAATAACATTAAATTAGATATTTAGAACTGTAAGAGGTTTGATGACCTCAAGTTCACTCTCCTAGATGAGAGTGAACTTGAGGCACACTATTCACTTCATAAAGTCTATGAAGTGTCTATGACATATGTCATATGTCTTCAAGTGTCTGTGAAGTCTATGACATGAACAGAAGTAATGGAAGTTGTCAAATGTCACTAACCCTTACAGAGACTCCATCTTCCCAACATTCCACCAGTTAAACTGAGCCCCAGACCAAGGCCAAAGCCAAGAACAGGGATTAAAATAAATGTTTAATGGGATGATATATTGCTCAGTGTGCTCATGGTCAACATCTTATTTCACCACAGAGACTGAGATAGGAACTTGGAACAATTTCTTCATCTGTCAGTATTTTCTTTTGTCTATGCATGCTTTTGAGGATGTGGTAGTTAGAAGGACACTGTATGTTTGACTATGGAATTTATAATTTAGCCAAGACTAAGTGAATTGCTCAGATAGTTAAAGAAACAATCTTCAAATATGAAATATGCTTTTGATGTCCATGACAATGTTTGTATCTTAATGAATTATGAAACAGAAGCTCTATTTTGTTGCTGTGCTGAAGTGCAGGTGATGAGCAAGAAGTACTGAGATTAAGAAGGGAAAGTAGTACAATTTTCAAAAGACAAAAGAAGAAATATTTTGCAGAGAAACATTAAACAGAGGGAATTTAGATGATCAATTAACTAATCAAATTTTAAAAAGTAAGCCAGAAACATCTTAAGGATTTCCTCAGACGGCAACCAAGCATATGTGATCCTTGACCAAAATCAACTGATGAAAAGGGGGCAAGGAGTTGGGTGGATGATGATCACAAATAATTGTATCGTGCAGTCGTCAGGCTACCATGGACACAGTCACCATAATCAATGTTCAGTGGACATTTCCAAACTATGTAGGGAGTACAGACTGCATACTGTTCACTTAATTGCATAGCAGACTCAGGGAGCAGTCATGTGCCTTAGCATTCACTTTCACAGTACCCGTGCCTGCCAGTCACTGCCATATCCTTCAATTTATAATGGAATGTTTTCCCAGCAGCCCCAAGTAGCCCACTGTTGCTGAGGAATGACAAGCATCCTGAAGGAGGGCTGCATTATGCAATCTTTTAAAGTTTTTAGACCTCAAAAAGCATGTAAAATTAACTGGCAACAAAGAAAATTGGTCAAAGAAGATAGACAAATTTTGTCTTATAGGAATGAGAAACCAGGGGCTCCACAATCACTCAGCATCCACCTGATGTTGTATCTATGGTTAGAAATGTACACGATCAGGACTTCAGGGATCTCCTGGATTCTTTCCTTTAAACCATGGTAAGCTGTGGCCACAATGTAACACCAGTGTTGAATCACACTCTGTATCAAGTTGTCATCAGCATTGGTCCCTTTGTGTGCACAGGGCAATCAAATTGTGGATCCTGGGCAATCCTAGTGTTCTTGATGTTTCTGTCCCAATTTGTTAGTTTCAGTCATTATGTAATCAGTTATAAAAGGGATGTACTTGACATACAGACAGTCCAACACTGATCACACTAAGTTCAGTTTGGCTTACATGGGAAAGTTAATGAAGTTGATTATCAACAAGATTATGGTAAGATGCATCAGTTATGTATAAAAGAATAAGTAGAAAGGATATTGGGACACTGGTGATAGAGTTTTCTGTCCTGCCTGGTCCCACAGCCATTCAGCCCCCAAAGAAACACACAGAAGCTTACATTAATTATAAACTGGTTGGTCTATTGGCTCGGGCTTCTTATAAACTCTTATATGTTGTATTAACCCATAATTCTTCTCTGTGTTAGCCACATGGCTTGCTACCTTTATCAGTGAAGCATTCTCATCTTGCTTCCTCTGTATCTGGGTGACAACTGCAGACTGAGCCTTTCTTCTTTCCAGAATTCTCCTGTTTGGATCTCATCCAGCTTATACTTCCTGCCTGGCTACTGGCCAATCAGCATTTTATTAAACCAATACAAGTGACAAGTCTTTATAGGGCAAAAAACCATTGTCCCACAGCACTTCCCCCTTTTTTTTCAAAACAAGAACTCTGAATCTAATCTACTTTGTTTAGCTTTATGCCTGACGATTATTCATAACAACTTGTAACCTACACTCTAAACAAAGACAGATATCTATAATCCATTTAGGGGGGAATATGAGCATAGTTTTCTAGAATACTTCCTGCTGATTGGGGGAACTGATAATCTTATGGGGATCAAAAGAAAATTTAGGATTATGGTCAAGTGCTGACTGGAATATTCCGTGACACTTGATCATCTCAGTCAGCAGTCCTGAGGCTGTTCTGGATTAGAATTCAGTGGAAGCTCCAAGAGAGGTCCTCTGTAAAATTGGATCATCTGGGACTTCTGCTCCTATTAGAGATTTTTCAGGGAGTCTTCCTTAATCAAACCTGATTTTTCTTAACTCAGAATGAATCTACAACCTCTCATTTCCTATGGAAACAAAAGCAAAACCTCTTCTTCAAAGTAACATATCTTTTGACTTAAATTCGGAAGCCAAAGCATTTTCAAAATATGTACGTTGCATTAATCCAGCAGTATTTATAATCAAATGTCTTTTAGCGCTGTTGTTCCTTCCTCAGCTGACAAACAATTCAAAGACAACACAATAATATACAGTATCCAGATTTTCTGTGTATTTTCCATCTTTACTTGGCTCTATTTTAAACTCTATTTTGTTTCTTTTTATTTTTAATTTTTGGTTTTTGAGACAGGGTTCCTCTGTCTATCTTTGGTTGTCCTGGAACTCACTCTGTACACCAGGCTGTCCATGAACTCACAGAGATCTGCCTGCCTCTGACTTCCAAGTCCTGGGATTAAAGGTTTTTACCACTACACTCAACTACTCAACTACTCTCTTGACTTATTTTTAAGGACTTTACCTTTTTTCTTTTATCTCCCAAGCCTAAATATAATTTTAAACACACTGTAAACCATTTAGAGGGTTTTTTTTGTCTGAATCTATCTTCACTGTATACCTCTCTTTTTCTAACCACATGAGTCTTTAATTTGCTAAGCAATATGGCTAGTATTAAAGTCATGGCTTTGACAACTGGATCCATACAGTTCCTTGACTTTCTGAGAGTCTAGCTTCACGGCGGTAGCCTTGTTTATTGCCACAACTCTATGAAGTTTCAAGGTCCCTGCCACCACCAAGAAGCATGCTGTTGACTAGTCATGAACACCAAATAAGTGTTTGGTGGTGGGGCTCCTTAAAAGAACTGCCAGGTTTTTGCCATTAAAGCTAAGTCAGTAAGCCTCTCTTAAATGAGATGTGCTTGCCTCTAGCAAAAAGAGCCCACCTGAGAAAATGCTGCTACCAAGAAGCCATGCTTAACTCTGTTCTT
>LOJH01020829.1:0-10060 GCA_001685095.1 Ellobius talpinus | reverse complement strand
TGCAGCTGTTCAGTCCCAAAGAAATACACAGAGGTCTACATTAATTATAAACTGTCTGGTCTATTAGCTCAGGCTTCTTATTAACTGTAACATATTAAATTAACCCATATTTTTTGTCTTTATTAGCCACATGGCTTGGTACCTTTTATCTGCTTCTTCTATGTCTGGGTGACAAATGCAGACTGAGCCTTTCCTCTTCCCAGAATTCTCCTGTTCGGGTCACCTAGCCTATACCTCCTGCCTGACTATTGGCCAAGCATCCTTTTATTAAACCAGTACAAGTGACAAATCTTTACAGAGTACAAGACCATTGTCCCAAGGCAGGAGACCTCTCTTTCCTTCAACATACTGTAATCTTTCTTTCTTTTAGGTTTTAATTTGTCCCTTTAAGTCTCTCATCTTTGAAGATAACATTCGCTACAAAGTCAAATATTTCTTTGTTTTCTTTTGCTTCCCCATGTTCATGAAATACTCCTATTTCTTTTTATAGTACAATCTGTACTGTTCCTTGGGCTTTCAGTCTTCTGTCCTGGAAGAGGAAGTTGCTTGGTAAAAGTGTTTTGATCATCTTCCTCACTACTTCTGGTTGCCTTCCTGCTTCTCTTTTATGCTGTCATTTCCTTAGGTCACTTATTATTAAATTGCAATTGTGTACTTTTTGATCCAGAGTGGATGTTTCTTAGATAAAACTGTGTTAAATACACACTTGGATCTATGGTTTAATACTGTGGTTTGAAATACCCTAAATAGAAGCTTGAGAGGTGGCAAACTGCGGAGGATCTCAGTTTGGTTCTCTGCACCCATATCCAGTGACTTTCAGCCACCTGTAACTCCAGCTCAGGCAACACACTTACTTTCACACACTCCCACATGGATTCATAGATATACACATAATTAAAAATGGATTGTCTGTTAAAATGCTCCACATAGCATGATATATAACTCTCTTAATAATTAAAATGTCTAATAAAGATAAAGCACCAATCAGTATGTGTCCCAATTTATGGCAGGTCTGTAGGTCCTTTTCAACATGTATGATCGGAAATGTCCACCCATAGCAAAATACTCTCCATGCCCCTTATGAGCAGCCCCTGACAACCATTGCTATCCTTCCCTCTCTTTGAGTTTGAATACATATACACCTTGAATCAGCAGATCTGTGGGTTCTAATCTTCTGTTATTGACTTATTTCAGTTGACACAATGCCTTCAAAGTTTATCAACTTTGTGACATAAAGCAGAAATCAATCCTGTATGAGTCTGAAAAACATCCCTTGTTGGAACATCTTCAGAGTGGTAATATTTTCTGTCTGCTGAACTGCGGATATACTCAGGCAGTTTGGAGAAAAACAGTACCCATTTATTATCTCGTAATTGTTGCTTTGTCTTTTTCCTCTGAAATGATGTAAGCTTTCTGAGGACCATGCAAGTGGGCCTGTCTTTCTTTTTGCTTTGTCTCCGGGCAGATTATTCTTAATAAGTAACTGGCAGTATGGACAGGACTTGCTGGCTGAGTGGACAGATGCTATCTTAGTTCGTTCTTATTAACATTTAGGAAATACAGGTTTCTGAAACTTTTGTCTCTGCTTTTGTTGTTCTTTGCTTGTCTGTCTCACTCTTTTGTTGTTTGTTTGTGTGTTTCATTAGGATCTCACTATGTAGCCTAGGCTGGCCTTGAACTCACTGCCCTATCCTACTTTAGCTTCTTGAGTGCTGGGATTGTAGGCATTACCACTATACCCAGATCACAGCTGTTTCAAACTAACTGCCTTCCCATCACTTGCCTGTCTTACCTGGCCTATTAGCTTACAAACCCTCAAATAACAATCCCTTTTGTGGGTACCAAACTCTGGTATTTATGTTCAGAGTCTGGGAAGATCTTCTCCCAGTCTGAATATGAAGCTGCTACTCTGAAAATTGACAGTTCTTTAAGATTCAATTGCTCTCTACCTACATACACACTCTCTCTCTCTAGTACAGTCAGGCTCTTTGGTCCTTTATAGCATTGCTTGTTTCTATGGAGATAGATGGTTTCAGCTATTACTTTGTAGGGCTAACAAAAATAATAGAAACAGAAGAGGTGGGAATTCACTTGGACACTCGTTGCACAATTAGCATCTAATGAATCCTTCCTCAAAATAGATCAGCTGTAACCCCATTAGTCCAGAGTCATAGCTGCTCAAACTTCAGGTAATAAGATGCAGAAAGACAACTCACAGCAGGGACTCTGAGAAAGACTTCTGATGGAGGAAATGTTTACTGAATAAACAGTCTGGTCACCAGAGAGACAAGGGCTCATTTGTGCTTCCAATTTTAATGTGTGAAAGTGAATTTTTCCTCTTCAGAGGGACTGCATTAAGGAGCTTGAAGACAGATTGCCAGATTCATTTATGGAGGTGATTAGGACCTAAGACTCTAGAACTATGCACAGCATGCAGAGGAGACCAGGGGGTGTACACTGCTCCTCTTCAGACCAGAACTCTGTTGTAGACTTAATTCTTACTGTGGCAGAACAGAACATTTAAAGTCTTTCTATTTACAACATAAAAAATGACACCCAGAGAGGACAAGGAGAATAACAAGATTACTGATCTAGTAGTTAGCAAAGCAAGCAAACTTCTTGGTAGTTGAGATTCGTGGCTCTTCTTGAGTGTTAGTGCAGCCTGCCTTGTATACACTGTGTCTCTAGCTGGAGATGTAACTCCATGGCAGAATGCTTGCCTAGTATGCTCAGAGTCTTGGGTTTGATCCACAGCACTGCAAATAAACAAGTAAAAATGCATTGCTTTCTCTTGTTACCTTACACATGGAGAAAGACTTCAGATATACATAATGGCAGAATGTGGCCAATTCTTGGTAGATACTGAAATGATTTTGTATGTGTCCTATGGATGAAAAGAAAGTAGAATTAAAATAACCCTATGAGCAGCAAGCAATACAAATCACACCACCTCTTACCCTCACTTGAAAAGATATTCCCATTGGCTGTTGTTTCCCTGCAGTTTCTCTAAATAGAGGTTCAAATTGAAACCACATTGTTTAAAAGGCACCGGTGTTATATTGCATCACACATCTTTGCTCAGAACCTGCAAGTTCTTAATGGAATGTGGTAGAAAAACATCATATCCTGCCTCCATGGGCTCTCTTTCTGAAGGACTTGTTGTGGTGAAAACCCTCTGTGCATGCACAAAGGCTGATGGCTTCTGGTCTCATCTGTGCCATGCCCACTTTGTTCTAACCATCAATCTACTTACTGTAACCCATGAGAGACAGTGAGGAGGATGGGAAACCTGTAGAAGAGGTTAGTAAAAATGGTACAGAATTTCATGGACCAATGCCACCCACCCATGTTGCTCATTCTGAGACAGAGTCTCAATGTTGTCTTATATGGTCCCAGTGAAACTTGATATTAATTGCTTTGGGCAATGGCTACCTTAGTCAATTACTGGTGCTCAGGCTTTCCTTCCAGCATGTTTTCTAGTTCTCTCAATGTTTTCCACTGTGGCATCATGAATGTATTTGTGAGAACTCTTCATAAAGAACCCAAGTTCAACATAGGAACATAGAAATCCTTCTATATTTTATATTATATATATATGTATGTGCATATATTACAAGGAAATCTAACTTTTCTCAGTCTACTAAGCCTAGTGTTTACCACATCCAAACTACCCTCACATACACGCATTCTGGGTTAATTTTTGTTATTAACTTGACCCAACTTAGAGTCGTCAGGATAGAAGGAATGTCTGTTAAAGAATTACCTAAATCAGGTTAGCCTATGGGTGTATCTATGGGGGCACAGAACTGATTGTTGGCTGGTGTAGGAGGACCCATCCCACTGTGAGTGGTAACATTATTAGGCAATCAATGTACAAATTACATAAGAAAGCTAGCTGTGCATAAGCCAGTGTATAAGCCAGTGTGCTAACTAGTAAACAGCAGTCCTCCACTGGTTCTGATTCAAGTTCCTGCTTAAGTTCCTGACCTGACTTCACTCAGTGAGGTATTATGACCTGGAGATATAAGCCATATAAAACTATCTCCTCCCAGTTGCTTTTTGTTAGAGTGCTTTAATATAGTAATAAAAAATAAACTACAAAAGATAACTAGAATTATATTGAACAAAAAAATGTTTGTGTTTCTATGGCCCAGTCAGATTAGTCCATAAAATTAAGCATCATAGTGAGGTAGAATGTTATCAAAATACATTGTTAAAATTAATAAAAATGAATTATTTATGAATACTTATATACATTGCAAAATCTAAAAAAAAGACAAACATTTTTACTCAATTTTCTAAAAATAAAAGGGGAACAAACAAATCCATTAAATTGTTCAAATTGTCTAAAATTATATAGCTATTTATTATTGATAGTGAAGAAAACCAGCCCAAGAAAAAAATATTTTCAGATAATTTTTTATTTTAACCTTCCCATTGAGGCTGCAAGTATGCCCAATGTATTCTAAAATTCTTTGGTTTATTGTCATTTAAGATCTAAATGTCTTAGAATGTTATAAAAATCTGTTAGGACCGACACTGATACCTATCCACCATATGTCTTGGTCTTCAGACACACAACACCCTCACACACCTGCCAACACAGTCACAGATGCCAGAATTAACATTGTACCATTGAAGAGTTTTAGAATTGATGAACATACCTTCTTCTCCTTACACAAAAACAACTGACGTGACCTGGCTGAGTCACGTCAGGGATTTCTGGCTGAGTGGTGTGTCTCACACACTCACCCTTCCCTCTCCAGA
Source organism: Ellobius talpinus (assembly GCA_001685095.1). NCBI lineage: Eukaryota > Metazoa > Chordata > Mammalia > Rodentia > Cricetidae > Ellobius > Ellobius talpinus. The sequence goes on along the minus strand of LOJH01020829.1, from coordinate 5,293 downwards.
GTTTCACCTGAACAAAATCTGTTGTTCCTTCCTATTATGGCTCATTCTTCTCTGTTCTCTTGACATCTGCTAGACATGCTCCCACATGGCAGTCATCATACCATGCAATTCAACTCTTTATTTCTTTATTGCCCGCAGGCCACATCCTTCTCAATACAAGATGCATTCGACCCTAATAATTACAGGCTTCAGAGGTAAAGATGTAAATAAATCATATATACTAGAATTTGGGTTCCAACACCTGTGGTAAATGCTGTTTGGGTGAGGGAGCTCACCTGTGATCCCTGTGTTCCAGATGAAGAGATAGGTAATCTCCAGAGCAAACAGGCCAGATAAAATATCCACACTATCCACACTGGCCCATTTCTGTTTCAGTGAGAGACACTGACTCAGTCAATAAAAAGAAACTATAGTTTTACGAATGAGATCTATGTTTTTAATATGCTTTGTATAACTCCATCAGAACTCTTCTGTTTGGTTATTTTAAGATATACTGTATTCATGGGGCCTAGTTTGGTCTTATGCCAAGTCCCCAGGTGTCAGTCCAGAGTCAGCGATCTCCCACTAGCTTGGGTTAGCTGATTCTGTAGGTTTCCCCATCAGTGGTATGGCTTGGGCAGTATATGGAGCCATGGGCAGTGGGACCAAGATCTAATTCTAATGCATGAACTGACTTTGTAGAACTCACAAAGATACATTGCTCAGCCAAGGCATGGGAGGGGGGATGGAGGGACTTGATACTGCCTCAATGAGGTGATGGGACAGACTTCATTGACTTCCCAGAGGAGGTCTTAACCTCACTGAGGAGTGGATAGGGGTTTGGGTGGGGGAATGATTGGGGAGAGAGGGAGGAAAGAAGGGATTGGGAACTGGGGTTGATATTTTGGGACCCTGTTCCTCATACTGGGTTGTCTTTTCCCAGTCTTAATACAAGTTGAGGTGTTTAGTCTTACTACATCTTGATATGCTGTGCTTTGTCAATATCTAGGGAGGCCTGCCCTTTTCTGAACAGAAACAGGAGGAGTATGGGGGTTTCAGAGGGGAGGTGGGGAGAACTGGGAGGAGGAGGGAGGAAACTGCAGTTGGGATGTAAAATAATTTTTTTTTGAGGATACCAAATCTGTTTTTGATTTTAAAGTAATTTGATCTACTAAGCTAAGAATAATGGTTGTTTTATGTAGTTTGTGCCTGTGTGAAGGCTGTGTACTGTTTCTGAATGCCTCCATACATTTGTTCCCACCCCCCCCACACAAAGCAGTGTTCTGGTACACTTATATAAACTCATCAGAAAAAAGTAACTATCAATATTTCCTCTCCTATGTTTCTGTTTATAGAGATAGCTAATATTTTTCAAGGCTGCATCATCAAGGAAAGCAGGCAGTTAAGGGGAATAAACATATTGAACAGCAAATTCTGCAGGATGGGGGTAGAGGATGGATCATCAAGATTAGGCATACTGTTGGAAAGTGACAGATACAGTATGGGTGGGATTTTCAGGATAGGGAGGATAATAAAAGTGGTCATCAAGACAGGGCTTCACACTATCCCACAATGCAAGTGTAGTCGTCACTTCTGTTCTTGACATTTTTATTTCGGTTAGTGCATCTTTCCATCCTGGTTACAGCCACTTTATCAGGGATGACTGTTTAATACTAAATAGTTCAATCAGGCATTGGCTTGGGTTTGTGAGAAGGCTTGCCTCTTTGATCGCAGATTAGACTGAGATTAGCATTCTCTCCATCACAATCTGAAAATGAAGATGAAACTCAGAGATACCAGACTCAAATATGAAAAAAGAAGACAATGCACAACCCATGTCTCAGTTATTGTTCAATTGCTGTGAAAAGATCCCATAAAAGGCAGCTTATGGAAGGAAACATGTAATTGGTGTCCTACTTAGAATTTCAGAGGGTTAATCCATCATCATAATGAGGGGTGGGGGGGTTAGCAGGCAGGCAGGCATGGTGCTGGAGCAGTAGCTGGGAGCTTATATACTAATCCACAGTCAGGAGGCAGAGAAAGGGAGCAGAGAGAGGGAAAGAAGGAGGGAGGGAAGAAGAAAGAGAGCAGGGGGAAGGAAAGGAAGAAGGAGAGAGAGACTGGGCCTGACGTGGGTTCTCAAAATTTCAAAAGCCACCCCCCAGTGGCATACCTTCTACAACAATAAGGCCATATGGCCTAATCCTCCATAAACTGTCCAACTGAACCAGAAGTTCAAGTATATAAGACAATGGGGATCATCCTCATTCAAATTGCCATAGCCTGCATCTTTGTAATTATATTTCTATGAATTATAGTTCTTATGAATTTATGAACCTTTATTTTATTTTTAACCTCTCTTTGTAAAGTAAAACCTATTAGAAGTGTGTTACCTGTCTCACAAGATGGGATTATCTCACTGATTTGTAAAAATCGCTTTTTCATAATTTTTTAATGAATATTATTTTATGGATAAAACAAATTAAATAATTTATGGGGCCCACACAATTAATAAGAAACATAAAAAGCCAATTTGCACCAATTTTAAGGTCCTTGACTTTAACTGCATTGGAATTCTGACTCTATAAGCTTAACACACACTCCAATTTCTGACTTACAGTGATAAATCTGTGTTGAAGTGTAGAGGTGTCTTGAGAGTCATACATGTGTGTCAACACATGTGAGTGTATCCGTAGATGTGTGTTTGTATCTGCATTTATGATTATTCATTGGATTTCTTTTTACTTGAAAATGTGCAATCACATAGGAAGCAGGTGACAATGAGGACTTGTCTAGAATACGCTGGCCTTTGGGAGATTTTTCTTAATATTGTAAATTTCAGTGGGACTATTCACCCTGAATGTGATCAACATTATCTCATTGGCTGGGCCAGGAATGGATGAAGATAGAGAGATGATGTGGGATTCCCTTCTGTATACTGTGAATATGTTTTATTACCATTGGTTAATAAAGAAGATGCTTTGGCCTATGGCAGGGCAGAATAAAGACAGGCAGGAAATCCAAACAGAGATATATAGAGAGATAGTAGGCAGAGTCAGAGAGATACCATATAGCTGCTGAAGGAGACAGATGCCTGACGGAATTTACCTGTAGGCCACGGCCTTGTGGCAATGCATAGATTAATAGAAATGGGTTACTTCAAGATGTAAGAGCTATTTAAAATATGCCTAAGTCATTGGCTGAGCAGTGTTGCATTTAATATAGTTTCTGTGCAATTATTCTGATCTTAGAAGTTGGGAAATGAAGGAATGGTCTCAGTCTACAAAGAGCAAGCTGAGCATAAACACACATGTGTTCCTTGCTCTGGGTTCTTGACTGGATGTGATATAAAGAGCACCTGCCTCTGTGGCTTCCCCTACTGGGATGGATTGTGGGGGAATGATAATCACTTGGAATCAAAATCACTTGGACTAGTGAGCTAAAATAAAACTTCCTTTCAATTGTTTTTTTAAGAGTATTTTTCCCCACAGGAAATGGCACCAAGACAGAGTTCATACAGAATCACCTATTCAGTTGTTAGAATGATCAAGTCTTAAGAATAAGGTGTCCAATATTATCAAAGGTGTGGTTATATAAGCTCTATTCTCCTCTTAAACACAATAGGAGGAAGTAAATATATAAGTTGAATTAATAAAATGTTTAATTTTGAGCTCATAATCAAACAAATTAAATTATGGAATTTAATCTAAGATAAATAATATGAGATAAGTTGCACATATAAAAAGTTTCGATCTTATCAAAAAGTCATTTATTCAAGTAGAAAGCAAAAATGTCTAAATACTGTGAAAAGGGAATATAGAAATAACTTTTTTTGAAAATAAGCAATGACTTTTATTTTATTCAATTAGTATTTTACTATTTTTTCAAATCTACAAGTAACCCTAGCTGTTTCTCTTTGAGATTGAAGAACATGCCAAACAGTCATAGCATGGATGATTTTCTGATTCAGAAACACATCTACACTGGTTTTAACTTTAAACTTTAGTTATAAAAATAGTCCTCCATGGACTGTCTTCTTCAAAGTCACCTGTAAGTAGATTGTTTAGAACTCAGAATGCATTTTCCCACAAATATTTCTCTGAAAGATATCTCATATGTCCCTAAAAGTCTTTCACAGAGTCCAGCAAAAGGAGGTAACATTCAATAAGACATAGAGCTGGGAGTTTTCTGTTAACATGGGAAAGGAATGCTTTCCTTCCTTCTACACAACCTTCCCTCAGCAAATTTTTCTTCAAGGTATTTCTATCGTATAGCTGTGTCTTCATGTTCATTACCCACGCCCTCAAATACTCAATTCTTACTGGGGTAAGACAAGCCTCCCCCATTTCCTTGTGCCCCAAGGTTAGACCTTTCTTCACTTTTCCACAACCACTCTTAAGTTCATCTGACCCAGATCTAAGCTCTCATCTCCTCATTTGTAAATATCTTAGCATATGGAGTTTGAGAAACTCATACTAGCAGGTTAATCAACAATATTATTCACATTCTTTCTGAAGACTTTTCATCTTTTGTGTGGATTTGTAAGCCCAAATAGAATTTATCAGTAGAAAAATAGAAATCAAAATGAAAGAAAGGATAATATAAAGACTATATGGGTGAAGATATTATAGGAACAATGGTCTATAGAAGCCAAAGGATAGCTCCTCTTGCTATGCTCTCATAGACTATAATATTTTATCTCTTATGATCCGAAGACAATCTTGTTTTCTCACAGTAGCACCTGGTAACACAGAAACAGGGGAAAAAGAAGCACAGTTCCCCGTGTTTATATATCAGTTTTATAAACCAATACTTTCCTTTTCTTTTTTAAATTTAATAGTTTTGCTATTATATTTAAATTATTAAACATATTCAAAAAGAATTTCTATTTTATTTAATAATTTTAATTTTTGAGAACTTCAGACATGAGCACTGCATCTACAATACTCATGCATCTCCCTCTCCTTCCAATTCCTCTCATGTCCCCTCCTTCCTGAATTAACGATCTCTTCTTTAATTTTTATTGTTACATGTTTTACATATGAATATGTCTGTATATACGTAAATATATGTGCATATATGCACACTTGCATGTCCAACCTATGGAGTCCATTTATTTTGCTCAGATGTATATGTAGCCCATGCGAGCCACTTTGGATTAAGCAACCTTTTTTCACTCCCTATCACCCTTTTTTCCCTCTCTCAGCACCCATTCACCTTTTCTTCTAGATGTGGAACCAAGAGGGATTTTTCTTTTCTTTTCTTCTTATTAAAACTTTCCACCTCCTCCCCTCCTCCCATTTTCCTCCCCCTC
>LOJH01020828.1:0-20576 GCA_001685095.1 Ellobius talpinus | reverse complement strand
GAAAGGGAGGGAGAGGGGGGAGGGGAGGATGGGGAGGGAATTGGGAGGAGGTGGGAAATTTTTTTAATAACAATAAAAAAAGTGTCTGAAATAAAAAATACATAACACCCGATCTTAATATCTAATAAAAATCAAAAGCTCAGCATGTCTGAATGGAAATATTTTTCTTCTTACCTAAATCTGTGCCTCTTTGTTTTCTTTCTTGGTTCGATGCACAAATTCTACTTACTGACCAAAGTCATAATGTAATAGATTAAAAAAAAGAATCTACTCACTTTGTCTTCTCACCTTAATGACTAAAAGAATTCACCTTCCTAAATTAATCTAAATTCTATTTGTTCCTTCCTGATCTTTTATAAGCATATTACACAGAACTAACCTACAGAAGTATAAATGTATTGAAATAACATGTAAAAGAGAAAAATAATATTAGACATATAAAACTTCAAATTAGTTCATATGCCACACACACAGACACACATACACATTGTGTGTGTGTGTGTGATACTGAAAATTGAAACAAAGGACTCCTTCATGTTAGGTAGGTCCACGTATTTGAGCTACAACCCCAATCCAATCTACAATTTCTCATCAGTTTTAATGAAGCAGTTTTGAAGTTTAAAATTGTCAGCAATATTTCCATTTATATATCACTGTTAAGGGAGATTGAAAATGACTAATTTTATATGAAAATATCTGCCTTTATAATTAACATATGCTTATTATTATCAGTTGACTTCACATAAAAATGAGGTATTTCCTTTAAGCGTGTACATGTATGCATCTATGTTTTTGTGTCTGTCGAACTTTGCTAGTAGATGCAGAGGCCAGAGGCATGGCAAATCCCTAGACCTGGGCTCACAGGACATTATAGCACTTCCTCTGTGAGTGCTGAGAACTAAGACTGCATCCTTGAAAAGAACAGTGTGGAGCACTAATCCATCACTCGAGCTCCTAAAATTCCTTTAAAACTATTTAGTTGAACATAGCAGCAAAACTTTGTAATTCATAATTATTCAATATAAATTGCAAAATAAAATATTTTTAGAATGAAACTTTGATTACACTTAACAAGTAGGGGATTAGTGATGCCAATCTACTGTAACTTCTATACATTTACCTATTTTTAATATTTTCATTTCAAATGTCATAATCAAAAATTATAATGATCATATATTTATAGTACATATGAAAATATTTCCAAATAAATATAAAGTAACCATCAAGGCATAATTTCTATTAATTTTCATACTTTACATGACTGTGATTTATAAAACATTTCTATACACATTTTAATAGTTATGTGAATATTTTTTGATATAATATTTAGTTGCTTTAAATACTCAGCTTTTTAATTTAATTACAGTGTAGAGGGCCAATGAAATTTGAAATGTTATTAGATACCAAAACTCTTGAAAAAATAAGACTGAGAAAGTTCAAAGTTATTTCAGTATAACTCCAAATTTCAAAATACAATACCTACGGAATATAAGTTATAGATGATCTGAGCTATGTTTGCTATGGTGCCCTGATGTGGAATTTGATATTTAGGACTGCATGTTTCTTAAAATGATTTCAACTCAAAGAGCATCATCTTAAAGTTTAAGAGTGACAAATAGCAGTAATGCGCTTGGTCTTCTAGAAAATTTGTTGATGTCTCTTGATATTTTGAAATGTTGGAGCAGCAAGTGAAGATAGAGTATTTAGTTATAAGATCAGCTTCACCTTTAATATGAAATTATTTCCACAAATTCCAAACTAGATAAAATAAAGTTGAGCTATGAAAGATAACATCAATATAAACTTAAGATTTTATATAAGTAACAGAAATAGTTACTTTACTCTGAAAAGATAAAGGTAAAACCAAAGATGAATTAGGAATTATAGATTGGCTAGATTTAGAAGTTTGGGGATACTTTATAATGTGGAATGTCCAATTTTTATACGTAAATGTCCTGAGTACCTGTGTAATATTTTATTTTCATATAAAATAAGAATTTAGTCCTTTAATACTTAGAACAGAGACCGAAATACTTTGACAATTCTTGTCAATATATAATGATCACAATATAGAATCAATGGGAAAGAGAGCATGCATATTCTCATAAACTCAGGCATAAAAACCTAAGTTCAAATCCCCATAAATGAAGCATATAAACAGAGTTGGCTTAATTTATCTTGAAACCCCAAGAATTGCAAGACAGGAATGTGTGGATTCCAGAAGTTTACTGGACACCTACCCTAGTTAAATTGGTATCATTTCAGTTCAGTGAGATACTCTTTCTCAGGGATATAAGGCAAAGAGCAAGAGAAGAAACATGGCATCATATACTAACCTACTCATGTGAGTTCAGGTGACACAAATACCCATCACTCATATTCACTAGATACATAGAGTAACTTAATAAATGTGTGATAAAACCAAGTACATATTCTTCAAAATAAGGCAAACACTTTAAAAACAAGCATATAGATGCTCAAGGGCATTCTCTAATGTAAAAGAAATATTACTAAAGCTTAAATCACATATTAAGTGACACACACTAATAGTGGGAGACTTCAGCAACTGCTATCGCCACTGGACAGGTCTGCCAGACAGAAATTTAACAGAGAAATAAGGAAATGAACAGATGTTATGACTCAAATGATCTTAACAGACATCTATCTATAGAACATTCCATCCAAACATTTAAGAACATAACCTTCTTCTCAGCACCTCATATAACCTTCTCTAAAATTGGCCACACACTTGGCATCAAAGCAAACCAAAACAGATATAAATATATTGGAATAACCTCTTGTGTCTTATGAGATCACCATGGCTTAAAGTTAGAATTCAACAGTAAAACTAATTTCAGAAAGCCCAAAACACATGGAAATTGAACAGTGATCACCTGAATCATCAATGGGTCACAGAAGAAATAAAGAAATTGAAGACTTTCTAAAATTCAACAAATATGAAGACACAACATACCCAAATTTACGGGAAACAATGAAAGCAGTGTTAAGAGAAAAGTTCATAACACTGAGTGTCTACATAGAGATGCTGAAAAAAATACCACACTAGTGAGTTAACAGAACACCTGAAAGCTCTATAACAAAAAGAAGCAAACTCAACCAGGAGGACTAGGCAACACTAGGCAACAAGAGACAATCAAACTGAGGGCTAAAATCAACAAAATAGAAACAAAAAAATACAAAGAATTAATGAGACAAAGAGTTGGTTCTTTCATAAAATCAACAAAATAGATAGACCTTTATCCAAACTAATGAAAAGGCTATACAAATAAGCAAAACTAGAAATGAAAAGGGTGACATACCAACAGACACTGGTGAAATCCAGAGAATCATCAAACACCTGTACTCCACAAAATTGCAAAACTTAAAGGAAACGGACAATTTTCTGTATTAATATTACTTACAAAATTAAATCAAGATGAGATAAGCAAATTGATAGACCTATAAGTCTAAGGTAATAGAAACAGTCATCAAAAGTCTCCCAACAAAAAAGGCCCAGGACCAGACGGTTTCAGCACAGAATTCTACAAGATTTTCAAAGAAGAACTATTACCAATACTCCTCAATTTTTTTCACACAATAGAAACAGGAAGACCATTGCCAAACTATTTTTATGAGGCTACAGTCACCCTGATACCCAAACCACACAAAGACTCAAACAAGAAAGAAAGGTATAGAGCAATTTCCCTCATGAACACTGGTGCAAAAATACTCAGTAGAATACTGGCAAACTGCTGGGCTATGGTGGCGCACGCCTTTAATCCCAGCACTTGGGAGGCAGAGGCAGNCAAGAGCTGGTTCCAGGACAGGCTCCAAAGCTACAGAGAAACCTTGTCTCAAAAGAAAAAAATGGCAAACTGAATTCAAGAATACATCAGAAAGATCATCCACCATGACCAACCAAGTAGGTTTTATCCCAGAGTTTCAGGGTTGGTTCAACATAGAAAATCTGTCAATGTAATCCACTATATAAACAAACTGAAAAGAAAAAAAAATTGCATGATCATCTCATTAGATTCTGAAAAAGACTTCAATAAAATTCAATACCCCTTCATGATAAAAAGTCTTAGAGAGAGCGCGGATACAAGGAGCATACCTAAACATAAAAAAGGCAACATACAGCAAACCAACAGAAAACTCCCTCCATTGCTTGTGGGAGTTCAAACTTGTTTAGCTACTTTGGAAATCAGCATGGAGATTTCTCAGATAATTAAAAAACTATCTAACTCAAGTTCCAACATTACCAATTTTGGTTATATAGCCAAAGGTTCCTAAATCATGCTATAAAGACGTGCTCAACTATGTTCATAGCAGCATTGTTCATAATAGCCAGAATTTGGAAACAACCTAGATGCCCTTAAACTGAAGAATGGATAAAGAAATGTGGTACATATTTCTACAGTGTAATACTACAGAATGGTAAAAAGTAATGACTTCTTGAAATTTGCAGACAAATGAATGATCTAATAAAACTATATTGAGTGAGGTAAGCGAGACTCTGAAAGACAAATATAATATTTGCTCACCCATAAGTGGCTTTTAAACACAAAGAAAAACCAGCCTACAGTCTACAACCCCAGAAAATCTAAACACCAAAGAGGACCCTAAGTGAGACATACAAGGATCTACATAGGAAGGAGAAAAAGGTGAGATATCCTGAGTAAAATGGGAGTGTGGCAGACACAGGGGATGGTCAAAGGGAAGAAAGAAGGGAGGACAGAAAATAAATAAAAATATATTGATCAATAAAACAAATGAAGAAAACAAACAAACAGAAAATAAGCAGATAGAAAAATGCTCATCAACACTAACTGTCAAGGAAACTGTGACTACATACCATTAATGTTTTCTATTACAAAATAGTCTAAAGACAGCAAGCAAAGAAAGCAAGCAATACCAACCATGCAAAAGTGGAACTTTCACACTGTTGCTGGGAATGTAATTGCTCAGGATTTGTGGAAAGCAATTCCAAGTCTCTTCATGAAAGAAAACTATACAAATATCTGATTCTGTATGTGTATATGAAGTCAAACGAATCAGACTGTTATAAAGATGTGTTCTCCCATGGTTTTTGAAATACCAGTCAGAATAGACCATAGAAACCAAAGGACTGAATGAAATAATAAGTGATATATATTCAAAAATACATTTCAGTGATAACAAAGTATAGAACCTTGTTATTTGGAACAATGAGGAGGGAACACCAGTTCATGATTAAGTGAAACCGCAGATGCAGGATGATAAGCAGGGTATGACACAACTTATATTCTGGATTTGAAGATACATTCATAGAAATAGAGCATAGACTGGTAACCAGAAGCTGGACAGAGTAGGTTGCATTGATTTGAAATGGTTTCATCAGTATATACAAGTACAATTAGATGTAAATAAGTAGTCTTCTGTTCTCTTGCACAATAGGATTACTATAGGTAAAGATGATGCACTATACACCACAAGAAACTCAAGGACAGATTCTTTTTTTCCCCCCGTTGGTCTGGTTGGAGGCCTCTGGTTGCCATTACATTATCAAAATTTGGTTCTCTCTAGCACTCTTCTTGGATATCTTGTTTTTGTCCTGTGTTGTGGAGATCCTGTAGCTTTGGTTCTGTGGGTGAGCTTCCTTCACCTACTGCAACAGATTACAGATAGTGTGGATGCTGGGGCAGGCCAAGTCATAACCCTGGATCTAAGCCTGGGCAGATGTAAGGTTGGTCTGTCTGACAGTTCTCCACTATACTCAATGACAGAGTGAGCTCTCCAGCATTGCCCTAGCTACATCTGCTGTTGCAACAAAGATGGAGGAGTTGGGCCAGTTCTCCTTCTTTCAGGTCTTCAGGGTTGGCTCTCCCACTCCCCAAGTGCTGCAACTGGTGAGGAGTAGGGACAGTCCTCCAGCTATTAGGATCCCAAGGCCGGCTCCTCCACCTATCTCAGGCATGGAAGGCAGGAGTGGGGGTGCATCTCTCTTTTGCGCATGCTGCCACATGTCAAATGAGTGATGGGCGCAGCTTTCCTTTGTTCATAACAACAGGGCTGGCTGACAACCCCTCTCATCATTGGCAGCTCGCTGTGCTGCCTATGTGAGGGGCAGGGCCAGTTGCTTGAGTGTTGCAGCAGGAATGAGGGGTAAAGGGGTGTATCTCTCACCCTCCCTCATGGCCATCATGTGTCATTTTATTTATTTTATTAACATTTTTTCATTTATATTACATCCTGACCACAGTTTCCCCTCCCTCCTCTCCCCACATTCCCTCCCCTGACTCCCATCTAGTTCCCCCCACTCCTCCTTCCTCTCCATTCAGAAAGGAACAGGTTTGAACAAAACATGACACATCAAGTTGATGTAGGACCAAGCTCCTCCCCCTGCATCAAGGCCAAAAAAGGTTCCCCAAAGCCAGCTAAGCACCAGGGACAGAAGAACAGATTATTTTCTGTTACAGTGCCCACCATAATGAAATGTTAAATCTCACTGAAACTGCTGAACCTATAATCCAGCTACTTTAGAAGCTAAGGCAGGAGAATTCCAAAAACATAGTCTGCCTGGCTACGAAGTAAATTAAAATACAATAAAGACATCTTAAGGGGAATTCTACCTCAACAAACAAACAAGTAGGAGAAGGAGGAGTAAGAGGAGGAGAAGGAGAAGAAGAAAGGTGCCTAAAGATAGTAGACCAATGATTATACATTGACCAAAAGTATACAAGGTCCTGGATTCATTTCCTAGTGTTGAAAAAAATTAAGATTTCTAAAAGACATTGGGTTAGACTTAACAGAGTCTTTACAATATGTTATAATATGAAACATATTGACCATTTCACAGTACCTCACCAAAATGTGTGGTTTTTATCTTTAATGTAGCAGAAAAAAATAATTTAAAATATATGGTGTATCTCATATGATCTAGAAAAGGATATTGAATATTTTAACCATAAAGACAGAATAAATATTTGAGAATATATATGGTACATTAAAAGTATAAACATTTGTTATATTAGCCTGCATCAGTTTATAAAATTAGTTTAGTTTTAGAAGATAAAAATTATGTATAGTGCTATGAAACCATTACCTGAAGCAGAATTTTCACAGATTCTTCTGAGAACATTTTGTAGCATTTTTCAAATACACCTCAGTATTCCACCAAAATGTGTTTTAGCTTAGTTGTAATTTTTAAATTAATATATGCTATGCAAGTAATTAACAAAGCATGTGATCATGTCTAGCTTGTTTATTCTCTTCAATAATGTCTCAATAATGTCTTCATTTTAAACTGAAGTAGAAAACATTGTATTTCTAGCTTATTACAACATGAGAAGCAGAGTGAAGTAATACTTTTTAAGTATATAAAATTAACTTCAACTGTTTAAGAATTATTAGAGGTGACAAGTAATTTAAAAATCTTCCTCTATCTCTATTGGGAAGTCCATTTTTTTCATAGAAGAGTAGTTATACTGTATTTGAAATAGCCTTAGGATTCTGTAGCTCTATTTAATGCTCTATACGAATTCTACTTAGCAATCACACTAGTACAGAAATCACATTTTAAGTTATAAACATCACACTTAAAGAAATTAAAACAGTGAGTTATTTCAAGTATCATTTTCTTTGGGACACTATGATTTCAGCTCATCAATAGCCAATGAAAGTACCAGACGAGCTTTTGAATAAACCATTAAAGCAAAATGTTACTTTTATACTTGAGCGGTACCTCAAAAATGTGTATATGTTTTCTGGTCACCCTTTCGGCAAATGAAATGGACAGTTAGAATATGCAATTATGATGACCCACTTGTATTGCCGGATACTGAACATTGTATTTGGAACAGCTCTTCTTATTCCTTCAGTGAACTGACTAGTCATTGCTACAATTTTTTATTTCTGTAGTGCATACTTCATTTTTTTACTCTTGTAAGTACACCAGGCACTTGTGTTTTCGTACAAGTCTTTTATTCATGACTAACTAAACTCTCAGCAATGAGCCTTTTCAGGATGACAGATACAATACCATATCACTTAAAAGTCTAATATAGCATATAGAAATATAGATTGAGTATTTGTAGCTCAGACACAGCATTGTTTACAAATGAAAAACCAAACAAGTCTGGAATTGGTTTCTGAAATTATATATAAAACAAACCACAAAGAGAAAATTATGATCATGAAGGAAAAGAATACAAGGTCAAATATATTAAAACAACACTTACAGTAAGTATAAATCAATCAGAAACAACTTTTGGTTAGGTTAATAAATACAAGAAACAAATGATATGGTTATTTCTGAGTCATATAAATAATTGGATGTAATTTGTTCTGCTATGAAGCTTAGTGTATTTATAAGTGTTGTTACATATGTATATATTTGGATGTCAGTATTTTATACAATTTTGTGTTTTACCATTTACTGCAATATTAATGAATTATTGTTATTACTATTACTGAAAAATTTTACTGTCTGTTGACATTTGGGGGAGAAATTGAGAACTTTAAGGGATGACATATCATTGGAGGAAGACAAATTTTGTTGGGAGTATGTCTTTGCAGGGACAATGGGATTCTGTTCTTCTCTCTGATTCCCTGTTGCTTGTTTCTTGCACCATGAGTTCTCTGCCATTTTACTCAGCTGTACCTCAGGCTCAAAGTAAGGGAATCAAGTTGCCTGAAACAAAAATGAATCTCTCTTCCTCTAAGCTGACTTTCTCAAATGTTTACTTACAATTATAACAAGTGACTAGCACAAATATGAAGCAGAATTAAATGCAAGTTTATGCATCTATATATTGACAAGACATATTAGAGAGTTTGTTGCAGAGAATAGTTATTGTCTTCTAATATATTATTTTACATTAAGTATTTTAAAATACATAAACACATTGCCCATGTTGCAGTTTTATAAAATATAAAAGAGATGCTAATAGTAGGTATAATAGTCTTCTATCTCTTAGTTGGGGGAATAATGAATTCTTTAACTGCTGAGCGCTCTCTCCAGCCCCAAATAAATGACTTTCAGAAGAAAATGGGGGCAGTGTTTATAAGAAATTCAGTTTGTAGATAAATGAACTGGAGGAAATATTTAAAACTAACTGTCCTCATTTACAGTGCTTGAAGTTAGCTCAATATAGTTGCCATGATATATAATTTTTAAAAGAGTGAATCATTTTTACCTACGCACCATCTGGTGCATCCAATAACAAAGTTAAGAGTCCATCAGCATGATAATAAGACTGCCACCATTAAATGAATTTTTTACAGAAGAAATGAGAAATGAAAATATGATTTGAGTATTGCAAGCCAGATGTTCTTTAGTGAGTTCATGAAATTAAGAACCATATCAACCTGTAGAGTAATTAAATATATCATTGAAACTTAAAGACTTAAGAGAAGGTTTGATTTAAGACAATGTTTCCAACAGTTTGAGTATTTATGTTTCGTCTTCTGTCTGCAAGATGAGGTTAGTTTAGTTCTACTAAATAATAATAGTTTAATAGTAAGCCAGACTAGAAATGTGGTTTATAAATATTTTATATAAAACTATGCTTAGATATTGTAGAAGAATAATCTAAAACAGAGGTTTACATGTAAAATATGTAAGTAGCTTCTACTACAGAAAAATATAAGTATATTCAAAGAAAAATATTGTTAAGTTAAATTTAGTTGTTCTTAATACATAAAAATATGAATAGTGAAATGAACATCATTCAACTAGTCTTCAAAGAAGCTTCAAGAGTTTTATATCTTAGTGTTTTTTTATAATAGTATGTTTGCAGTATCGAAGAATCAGAAAAATATAATTTCCAACTTTTTATAATTTATATATTCTTTCAAAGTATGCTTTATGTAAGTAAATATTTATTTTGGAACATCATTTGCAACCACAAACTTGACATTAATTAAGTCTTAATCATGTATTGGAGGTAAAATTTAATGATTTCAACACAGATTTTTGCAATTAATTTACTTGTCAAATATGTGTATTTACAAATATTTAGAAATTTGCATTACTAATAAAAATAAACCAATTATTTTTAAATTAATCCAGAGGTGGTATGGATACTGAAAACAAAAAAATATTTAATTTGATTCTCAAATTTAAAAAACAGTGAAAATACATGTGTTTCTCTTTTTTTTATGTCGATTGGTAATAAATTTAACTTCCATGACCAAAAATTTGCAAAAAACATTTCTCTAGAAATTAGTAGGCTAAATAGAATTCGATATTTATACAAAATTCTGTGATGGTTGTTAGACAAAAAGGAAATAAATTTAATACAGGTTTCTCAAACTTCATTCCCTGAGAGAAATCCCATTTGAAGAGATTTAACATTCCTATGGATATAATCAAACATTTATATAGGCATGGATTAAAATATCAGTGCATTGCTATTGGTAGTTAGCAATTTCAAGTATCAAAAGTTGTGAAGTGCTTGCTTCTCATTGGAGTCAAGTTCATGTTTATAACTGTTTAAAATGTAGCTTGTGTTTTTATAGAATGCTATAATTAAAATATTTTGAAATAGTATTTCTAAACTTTATTGACTCTAAAATAAAGCCTCAGAACTGCAATTTCTGCTACGAGCACTTCCTGGGATAATTTTCATGAAAGTAGGCAGAAAATGAAAAGGCAAACACTGACAGTTTTCCTGATCTGCTATCTATTATGCCACCCTAAAGACAATACTGGAAGATATGTAATGTTTACCTTTCATAGCTAATTGCTCAACTGCTTCTGTAAACTCTCTTTAAATCTGAGCAATTTTGAACTTTTAAAAAATTGATTATGTATGAGTGTGTATCATATGCAAATATGTACATTTGTGTATACCTGTGGGCTATATTTCAGTTGTCTTTGTGACTCGGTCACTTACTTTAGAGTCAGTCCTTTCATTGGTGTTCACTTTTAGAATGACAAGCCAGTGCTCTCTCCTCCACATTCCCACCATCTCAGTTCTGTATGCTCAAGGTTGGTGTTACAGACACAGGACACCATCACTGCTGGAATGACAGGCCAGTGCTCTCCACTTCCCGTGCCCTCCATCTCAGTTCTGAATTCTCAGCGTTGGTGTTACAGACACAGGCCACCATGCCAGACTGTTTACATGAAGGCTGGGTATCCAAACCTAGGATCTTGTGCTTGCATATAGGTACCATATCTCTTGAACCACACTTTCGCTCTATAAAAATTTCTTTTGTCTGATCAAAGCTACTATCATTTACCTTTTTATACCTTTCTCTTTTAAGTGTCTGGACAAGAAAAAAAATCTTAGTACTTTCATTGCAACCACATTTTAAAAACAAAACCAACCTCATAGCTTTTTTACGTTTAACTTTTGATTCTTTCTCAGCTTGTTAACTCTTTTTATCTGTAACAAAATTATAACATTATAAGCAGTAGCTGCAATATGTCTCCTATTGTTTCAATACTTAATGGATGCTTAGATTCCTGCAACTGTGTTAGGAGAAAGTTTTGGTATAACAAATGAATAAGAGACACATATCTAACTAAGATATTCATGACATTTCTCCTATATGTTCCATTAAGTATATAAAAATTGGTAGGTAACAAACCCCATCAAAATACTTGGATTTTTGTGTGTGTGTGTGTGTGTGTGTGTGTGTTTCATATCCTCCCTGTATTGGCCAGACTTTAGCAATACAATACAGTACAGGAGATAGTGAATGTGTGCAAATGAAAGGTTAATTTCAGTTCAGAATCCTTAATTGTCCTATTTTAGACTTAGTAGCCCTTGTTTCTTTAACTATCTGGGGAAGAAAGCACTAAATGATAGAAGTATGTGATTATTCTCAGCAGCTTATTAAGAAACAAAGTGAAAAAATAGACAATTCCTTATAAACCCACTCATAGGATGTACCCTCATTAACCTAAGGAACACCAATAGTTATCCTCATTTAAAACTAAACACTCCTTTACCAGAGCCATTCCTGTACAAAATAAACCCCCAGAACTGTTGCACATGGCAACATTATAGCACACAGGTGAGGTTATTTGATTACACTCCATCATATTGAAGAAAACTCATTAAATAAATAGCATTACACCCTGATGTGTTTCTCATAATGCTGCTGTAACTTAGGATGGGAAATGCACAAATTTCACTAAAGGCAGCCTAATACTTTAATTATTCAAACATTGCTCAGAATTTCAAGTTCAAATTCACCAAGGAGATTTAAGACGAACAAAAGCAAAATGAACCAACAATATACTCAGCACTTCTAAGTAAGGTATGTGATAAATACTCTAATTCCAAAAGAAAGGCATAAAAAAATTCTGAGAATGAGATAGACCAAAGTGATGAACAAAATTTAGCAAACATTACTGCCTGACCTTCAGGTCAGAGTCTGGGACACGGTTTGGTCTGATGTTAGTTCCCCATTACTGCACCACTATGACTCCTATGACTTTTGTGTAGACCATATAGTTGCTCTCTTGAGTAGTTTTTCTTGCTTCCTGGAACTTCTCTTGATAGGCAGTACATACCGTTAGCCTCTTCCATCCATCTGCATTATAATTTTATAGTTTATTGTCCTGTTGAGAAATGTTTGGAGATCTCTGATCCCATAACACATCATTTGTACTCACAGACTTTGAAATCTCAGTGTAAACCTCTATGAATTTTTAAGACTGGAAAATATGTGCACCTGAAAATTCATTATCACAAGTGACATACCACAAGTATAATTTAAAGTCCTGGCTTGAGATAATTCCAGTCTTTTGCTCAATACTGCCATGGCTGCCCGATGCTATATTGTTGTATATAAATGCTAGACTTCGTCAATTTTTTCATTAATATCACTAGTACTTTGAGCATCATTGAAACAATTATGTACATCACTTTTTTGTAATATGGATTTTTAACAATATTTTTCTTCTATTCCATGAATGTCAAATGTTTTCCACTTTTCTGTCTTATTTATTTTTATGTGTTCAATGTTTTTTTATGAAGCCTATTCCCTTGCTTAAATATATTCCTACAGATTTTAGTGTTAGTAGGTGTAAAGTATACAATTTCTTGCTTTACTTTTCAACAAACTGGCCATTAATATATAAAACTCTAATATTTTGAATGCTGATTTTATTTTGTAGTTTTATTGAATTTATCCAACAGCTCTAAGATATTTAATGGAGACTTTAGGACTAATGATATGTAAAACAATGTCATTTTTAAAAGGAGTGCAATTGGTTCCTCTTGACAACGATGACAAGGGATTTAGAATAACCTAGGAGAGCTAATTCTAGGTGTGGTGTTTTGAGTCAAATGGCCCCCATAGACTGACAGACAGTAGTTATATTAGGAAGTGTGTACTTGTTGCATAGCCATGGCCTTGTTGAAGGAAGCCTGTCATTGCGGTAGGCTTTGAAGTTTCAGATGCTCAAGCCAGGCCCAGTGTCTATTTCTCTCTTTCTGCTGCCTGCCAATTTAGATATAAAACTCTCTCTCTCCAATACCATTTCTGCCTGCATGTGGCTATGCTTCTCACCATGGCAATAATGAATTAAACCTCTAAACCTCTAGGTCATTCTTAATTAAATGTTTTCCTTTAAAACAGTTGTCATGGTCTTTGTGTCTTTCACAGCAATAGAAACCCTAACTAAGACATGAGGTCTGTGTGTGGTGGTCTTTTATGTAGGATGCTAATAATAGAAAAGAATTGAGCTGAGTGCTAGCATTCATCTTTCAGCTCGAGAATATAGAAAAAATTGGGACAAAGCACCTTGTTGTGATGTTCCAACTTCCCTTTCATAATGTACTACACCGTCTATCAACAATTCAAATGAACTCTTTACTCCCTTAAGTTGATGTTATTGTTAGGTATTTTATCTAGAAATAAGACAAAGCAACTGATAGCAGAAAATTGTTTTTGAGAAATTGTACTTTTGTTGTGAATGCCTAACCATGCTGACCTATAGACCTTTGGATCTGGATTAAAGGGTAAATGTGGAAGAGTTTGGGCATCTTGTCCAGAGAAGCCCTAGAGAGCAATAATCATGTGTTAATGGCCACTCTGTGGGTGAATGAGTAGAAGACCAGAAAGCTGATGAAAATTTGATTGTGAAGGTATATCTTAAGGAGTTTCATGGAGGAATAATGCTCTACCCGGAATTGACCTAGATGCAATTCATATATTATTCTGCCCAGGAATCTTATGCATACTGACTATATCTTGAGAACTAACTGAAATGGGGCTGTAATATGTAGATAATTTGGTTTGCAAAAGAATTTAGAGACAGCAATATAGTCATATATTTTTTTGTATTTTGATAAATAAATCTTGCCTAAAGACCAGAGGTAAAGCTACAGTCACTAGAGGTCTGACAATGGTGACACATACCTTTAATACCAGAATTTGGAAAACAGAGTTAAATGGATCTCTGTGAGCTCAAGGCCACCCTGGGATACAAAAGATCAATGCAGAAACAAATCCAGGGGCTGACAGCTTATGCCTTTAATCCCAGTCCTAGGGAGTAATATGCCTTTAATCTCAGCATGAGAGGGAAAATAAAATGAGAATACAGAGGCTTAGATTTTTTGTTTTGTTTTGTTTTCAGTCACCTAGTCTTGGAAGAGGTAAGACTTCTCTAGAGTCATGGATGCTTTGTTTTTCTTGTCTAAATTAAAAATACTGCAAAGAAATTCCTTGCTTCACAAACTGCTATGTAGAGTTGGTGCTTACATGGCCATCCCTAGGCTCCCCATCTTTCGGGATTGGTGAGATGTGTGTAGTGAGAACCTGCCCCAGTAAAAGATGCTACAAGTAGCCAAGGAAGACATCTGACATTGACATTTGGTCTGTAAATGGACATACTCATCCACCCCATACACAGAGAAGGTAGGGAACTGAAAGAGAGAATGAGAATGATATTTTTTTCTTCTTGATTTGGTCTTTGGTTGAAATTACAAAGTGCATTTTTATTTCATTAATTGAATTTATTATTTCTGAATTTTCTTGTTGGTTCATTTTTAATATTTCTCTTTATTAAATTTCTCATCAACATAGTCACTTTGCATTTCATTGAAGTGCTTCTGCATTCTTTTGCATTTCAATGTGCTTCCTCGAGGTCATTATTTTAAATTCCTTTTCAAGAATACTGTAATTACTTTTAATATGAGGTCCAATCTTGGAGAATAATTGGGGTCATGTAAAGATGTCATGGATCTTTTATTTGCATGTACTTGATGTTCTGCAATGATGTCTACAAATTCCCAGTTATTCAATGTTTCTTCCAAAGAAATCAGATAGATTTTATAGTAAATTTTTGCTGTGAGTAGTTGGATGGGTCAGAGGAAACTGCTTGTGTATGTATGTTGGTTTTATTTATTAATAGGTGTGTTGTCTTTGCTTATTATTATACACAGATGTAGCCCCTTATTCAATGTCATTTCTTCATCTCTAACCAACATTATCAGACTATGAATTAATCCACCATCTGACTGCAGACATTTGTGAAGTAGTGATTTACTATTTTAATGAATATGACCCACAAGGAAGATGTGACACAGAGCAAACCTTAGTAAATGCTGATGCTCATAGATGCAGGCATCATATGAAAGGCATAGGCTGTTGGGACAGCTAACTATTCGAAGGTTTGTCCTGACATATAACTGGAATTAAAGTGAACACATGGGGACGCAGCCAAAAGAGAAATTTGTCCTCAGGCTCAATGAGGTATGTGATAGTAAATGGAATGCTCACTGTAATGCAATGAAATAAGCCAAAGAGAAGAGTCCCCCCAGTTGCCACAATAAGAACCACAGTTTATGGGTATGGAATATGGAAAACCTATGTCCTCTTTCTTCATAGGGGCAAGTGTCAATGGCAGTGCAGTCTGAAATACTGAGTGCATGGGACACATAATGATGCCTCTTTGGTCTTTGTAGGAGTAACAGCGGAGATAAGTATTCATAGCTTCCTAAGTGTCAGGTGTTGGGTCAGTAGAGAAATTCTTAAGTTCATGCAGGTGATAGTATATCCTTGCCATACATGTGGACCATCTCCTATGCTGGAACACCTTTTCCTTGTAGTACATGGAATATATTCATTCATATTTGAAAGGCTGGGTGTAGCCACACTTTCAAATTTACAGCCTCTTATGTGACTATGCTGGATGATCGTGGGGCTCCAGGGATTGGGAGATATAGGGTTTAATGGATCCTAAAGTAAGGTGTAGTGGCATTTCAATTGTATTTTACTAAAGACTGCCTGAAGATCTGAGAGTAAAACTGTCCCACTGGCCAGCCTTACTGACCAGATTATAGTAATACACACCTTTAATCCCAGTAGCCACACTAGTTGCCATAGAAATCTGGTGGTGCATCTTTTAATACAGTGGTGCACACCTTTAATCCCAGCCCAAGAGAGGATTAAAAACGGGGTGATAGAGCTCTCACACACAGTCTCACTCTGAGATTCCTGGAGGCAGGATCACCATTTCAGACTGAGGTCGAGGTAAAAGCCAGTGGCTGGCTGTTTTGATTTGCAGATCTTCAGGTTGAACTCCAATTTATGACCCTGACTTATTGTTAATCATGCTCCAGAAAGGTAAAATGTAACAATGACTGCAGTCTCAAAATAGCACCAAGATGTAACAAATTAAGGTCTGTGCCTTGGGGAAGCCTATGATGTGCATTTCCTCTCTGAAGCTGAGTACATATATGAATTCAAGGTATCTCCCAAACTTGGATTGAAATACACTGAAAACTGTAGAATGACCTCGTGGTTACAACTGTGACTTTATCCTGGTGATAGAGGCTGGTGAGAATGTTACAAATACAAGTTTTCTCCCACTAAGTGTCAGTGTCTAGGTTAGAAATGTTGCATTAATCTAAGCTATATAACCCAGTTTCTCTTGGTTTATAACATCTCTACCACCTTCTGGCAGAGTTCCACTCTACTTTGTTGGTCACTCAGCCTCAGACTCTCATTCATTTTTTGTCATTGCTTTCTCTTGTGTAGAAATCAAGGGTGATTTTTTTACATTCAGTTAATTTGGATGGCTTTTCTGTATTACTTTAGGTTTATTCACAATATAGTTATCATTAGGAAAGAGCAGCATTTGTATTAATGAGATTCTAAAGACAACAGTATCATTGAATATTTTGCTCTATGAAAAGAAGATATTATTAATAAATGGAAACTTCATTAAAGCAAAAATCATGCAAGAATATTGTGTCTGAGAGGAATAATGCCATGACCAAACTCTTAAGTTCATAGGTTCTCAACCTGTGAGTCTTAACTCCTTCAGCTGCTGAATGACATTTTTATGCGGTCACTTAAGACCTTCAGAAAACACAAATATCTACATTGCAATTCATAAAAGTAGAAAAACTACAGTTATGAAATAATAACAAAAATAAACATTGATTTGTCACTACAAATGAGGAACTGTATTAAAGAGGCTGCAGCACTAGGTATAAACACTGTGTAAGTATACTGAAACTCCTGTGTTTGGGGAGCAGAGACATGTACAAGCAAAGGTACATACAAGCTTGCCACCTGCTATTTCTCTGGATTATCTAATAGAGTAATTAAGTATCCAGTCGTATAGCCATATTGAACAAAACCCCACAATTTTTCCTGCTGTTAACACTAAAGAAGGTATTTTTTTGGACATTGCTTCTATGTGATATTAGAAGAATAAAATAACTTTTAAACTAGACCTGAAAGGAGATACTATTTAGATTTTTATATGAAACATTGTCTGAATTATAGAGATGAAACAACGTGAACAGCTACTTGAAGGTGTCTGATGCGTGTCATGGTTAAGCTTTAAAACATTCAGAAAAAGTAAGTCTCATTGGGATAATGTTTCCCTAGATGTCTTCACTTCAGCCATTTTCAGAAATTTTCTGTCTCAATTTTCAGAGGAAAAAAAATCTCAAGGTGAGCACAAAGAGAAGTTTTGTAGAAATAGTTGTCATTTGGAATAGCTGAAAATTATTTCTGTAGAAATCATGTATTTGACCTATTTTCTTATTATAGCAAACAATTGAGTCTGATAATAAATAATACATGCAATGTTGACATGTAGACAGGAGTAGAAACTGGCACACTCTACTAGAACCATCTATTGACATCATGGTCCAAAAAAATATTGATTCAATTATGAGCAGATGACTCAGGTACCAGTTTGTGTTGATTGAGCTAATCCATCCTCTCTTTCTTTGTCATTTGAGGAAGAAAAAAGATTCAATTCCCCTCACATTCTTAGCATATATCCTTCTAACGTATCTTGTGACAACTCTAGAATATACAAAATTGTTCATCAAAATAGTGTGAAAATATGGAACACAGGAAAAGAAGTCATATTTAACAAGGGTTTATATACATGCATACTTAATAGAAGATAGCATTTGTCAGTATTCCTTTTTACATTTTATGAATGTGATAGTATAGAAAATAATCACAGAGAGATATTTGACTTGTAATAAGCAAAATTAAGAAAAATGAAGTTTTTATTGTTAACAGGCTTTTTCTTATTACTTAAACTTTCCTTTCCCCCATCATAATATTTCTATTTCTTCTATCTTTGTTTTTATAATCTTGCAGCTTTTCAATTCCTTTAGTTGTTGGTCAAAGGTACAAAGGCCACTCAAAAAAATCAGAGTCCAAATTTGACTGTCTTTATTAAATAGCTGGTGGCTAGCTGGAGAAAAACTATTATCACAGAGCAGCCCCAACTGCAAGGAGTTTCTAATGCCAAACAAACAAAATGAAACAAAACAAAACACAACAACAACAGCAGCAGCAGCAAGTACACACACACACACACACACACACACACACACACACACATCTTCTTTGTCAATTACAGGGGTAAGTACAGCAAGCAAATAGCTTAACGAAAGCAAAAACTGTACTTAACTGAAGCATCCTCAAGTTCCTGAATCAGGATTGAGCAATTTTCCAAGGGACATTCTTTGTTCAGGGTGTTACCACGGGGAATGGAGGTCAGCTCTGGGTCATCAGACCATAGATAGCTGCCTCAGAAACAAGATTTGGGAAGACTGGCTCCATCACACTTTGATGAGTGCTATTGATATTAGTCTGTAGAAACACAATTATTAGAGAACAGTTTTCATAAATAATTGTCTCTTCACTTAAAGAAAGGTTGATCTCAAAGACATACTTTAAACAAATTTTTAGTAAAAATGTTGAAGTCATATAAGGATATTTCAATTTTCTCTTAATTATACAGAAATTGGAATAAACTTTTAAGATGTATTTTTATTCCGTTATATGTAAAATTAAATGAATGAAAATTTTCTTCATAACACTGCTTCCATTAATGACAACTATGATAAAATACATGAACTTCCACTTCAAATATAAATTGTATCATGTGGTTAAAGATTAAATGATAGAAAACCATTATTGTTAAGCATCTACACAATTATTACAGGAATTTATTATTTATTGTAATGACTCAATTATTCAATTCAAATTATGGATGTTATTATGTGATCTGTAGTATAATATATTCTAGAAAAGATCCTTCACCAAGAGTTCTTTATACATATTTGTTTAGATACACAGATGGCAATGTTTGATTGGAGTATTGTTTGGAAATGAAGATTTTGATGTGCAAAGAAAGACAGAGGAAATCAATAAAAAGATTGTATACCCAAGTCAGCACTGTTATTGCATAGCTATTATCATTATTGTTTACCTGATTGTGATAGTACCCAAACTCATGAGCATCCTTCCTCATCTTCTTAAATCTATGGCTTTAGAACCCTAAGCTGACATGTGAATTTTCTTCACATTTTATCTGAGACTTGGCAAAGCTCATGCTCAAGTCTGTAAGGAATTGTATTCTTCATTCTTGTAATAAATTGTTCTGTATTTCCAGACACCACTGGGAGAATAAGTCTTTGATATTTATGTATGGATGCATTTTCATTTACTTGAACATGAGCTTTACCAGTTCTCAGATGAAATGTTAAGAAAACTCATATGTCATCTCAAGCAATGACACTTCTGTGTTCCACCATAGTTTATTCCACAAGGCAAATACTTCAATCTGGGACTGATGTAAAAACGTTCAGCCTTGAGCAGAGCCACCTTCAAATATCTCTCTTTGGTACAATAGGAATAACCTACACTCAATTTTAAGGATTCATTTGTTGCACAAAATATTCAAATGATAGATGAAGCTGGTGGGCATGAAATGCTGATGACCTTCCCATCAGGTGGTTCTGTCATTTTGTATTGTTGTAGCTCTGAGAAGACATTCCTATCCGAGACACGATAGCTTACTATAATAATCTGCAATGCACCATCAGGCAATCACATTACCAAGGTTTCTTCTTTCCCCAGTAAGTATGGACCATGAACTGCTTCAGTTTTACTGGTCCAGCCTTTCTGGTTGACAGCTCTATGGTTTATTATAATATTCTGTCTGTCATTCAACACCCAGTTCTTCAATAAACATCCCACAACACAGTTTCTAGTCAGGTCAAATGATCTGGGAGTACTGAGGATATTAAAGTTACTCAATGTGGGTCTCTGTCTCTATCTCCATCCATCGCCAGCTGAAGGTACTATGG
>LOJH01020827.1:4282-20576 GCA_001685095.1 Ellobius talpinus | reverse complement strand
CTTTATTAACCAATGAAAGTAACACATAGACAGATAACCCTCCTCCATCAATGACCCAATAGTCTTGTCTTGGGGGGGTTGTTTATACTGGAAGATGGCCTTGTGAATTTCATTTGTCCAATATAGTCTGCTGAAGGGGCTGTGTCTCAAAAATGTGTGATGCTTGCTTAATCTGTATTGTTGACTGTATTTAGAATCACATAGAAAAGGCATGTCTAGATATATATGTGAGGAACAATTTAGAGAGGTTTAACTGACATGAAAAGATTATTGCCCAATGTTATCAGCTAGGGTTCCAAACTGAATATAAAGTGAATTTGTGACAAGGAGGACGAAGACGGGGAAGAAACCCTTGTCACTTACATAGACTCTATTCTGAAAGAATTTTTCAATGTGATCAAAGAATTACATGATGGAATCATGATCATTTTTATGTTTCTCGGTTTAAAAATCATTTGAATATAGAGCCTCCACTAATGTACCACTTTTGGATAACTTGTTACAAGTATTCATGTTTGCCATATGTTCTCAAAAGACATTATTATATCAGCATGCTAATGTATAGCATTGAATAGTTCTTGAGAAATTCCCGAGATGCTAACAATAGGCCACTTTTGTCTTATACTTGTTCCTTCTAGAATACCTGTGTTTTGTGTATTTATATATTTTTCTTGGAATGATTTTTTTTCACACCAAGTTAATTTTCATTGCAATAACTGTTCTTGGCCAAATAGTGGTAAAATCCATAGACTATTAAAATTATGAAGAATTACACTTTGCAATGTTGTTTTTACTATTTTTTATTATTATGAGTAGTGACTATAAGGGCTATTAAGAAAAAGAAATTAAGAATATGATTAAGAGAAGAATCATAAAGTCAAAAACTTTTAGCAGGCAAAAACTAAAATCAAAACCATGTATTCATTGAATTTGCATTGATTATTTTCTCTTTACTGAAAGAAATTTAATAAGGATTTTTTTAAAATTAAAAAGAGCAAACAAAGTAATTTCCATTAATTTGGATTTATTGTCAATATGAAAGAATTAATGATTAATTTTAAATGGTGATTTTTTTTTCAGAAGAAATGCAGTGCACAAGATAGATCAGACAGCATGTGTTTCAGGCTCATGGTTTAACTGGCAAATTAATAAAATGAAAGTGCAGAAACCCTGCTAGATTGCTCCAGTGCAAAGGGATCTGGATTTTAGGAGAAGGGGAAAGCAAAGGCCGTGCATCTTGTGTAATATTCCCTCTCGGGTAAGATTAGCTGATAACACAAGAGAATTTTCCCTGGCTCTTTACCTGACAGGAACTTGATCCATCTTCCAGTTGCAGCAATTTTTCTACCATATTCAACAATAGTGGTTTCAGAGGGGCTTTCTTAGCTCATTTCTTATTCATCAATCTTGAAAAGATGTGTTGGAAACAGCAAAATGCAAATTTCTTTATAACGGAATTAATCCAGTTCTTTTCATTTGTCTTTTAAAAGACACAGTCTTGTTGTCTGCTGAACCTGGGTAACAAATGCTTATCATTTTGGAGAGCTCAAAGGGCAAAATCTACAAGAAAATGACTTCTTTTGACAAAAACTTGTCAACATAAGAAATCACTGTTTTCTTCATTTACTTGTCATAATTTTAAAAAATTAATATTATCCCATAACATAAAGAGGAAGATTATGTCATTACTTCAGGTGAATGTTGTTTTGATGGGGCATATATCTTTGAATTTCTTTATTTAGCACTTTGTCAAAATGGTAAGAAATGTAATACAATTGTATAGTCTCAATTTTCCATAAAATCTTCCTATTAATATGCAAATTTCAACCTTTCACCTGATATTAGCCCGAAATCCTGTAACATAAAATTTAATTGAAGAAACATACTTCATAAAAGCAGAGAAGTTTTCTACTAGATTATGCTTGATTTACCTCATCTATTTATATCTTTTGACATTTAGAATTTTTCTTAAGGAAACAATAGAAAAAATGTTCAGCTGTATGGATAAAGTATATGTGTAGACTTAAAAAACAATATTTTATCAAAGTAAAATCCTAATGTCATTAATATATGTTTTCTTTTTCTCCCTACATTCCAAAACAGTTTAACATGTTTATTCAACATTTTTATCATTCAATAAATATTAAAACTATAATGACAAGCAAAAGAGGATTTGTTTATAATTTATAAGATAACTTATATGTTAGAATTGCATTATTCCTGAACACACCTTGAAATTTCTCCCTCTTATCACCTTAATAATTTTATTTGAGTCATTAACTATTTTTCTGTCTTGTATGATGGTGTTTAATGATTTACAACACTATACATTGGTCTTATATATGACTATAAATAGTACAGACTTACTGTTCATAGAGCACAGACGGGGGCACTAATCAAGATTAACCATCGCATTACCTAATAAATATAATGTGTGTGTGTGGTATGTCTGTAAAGGATAAGAACTAACAAAAATGAGGCAAAATATACTTCTGAGATTTACTCATTAACCTTTAAGAAGTCAATAATTCAAATACAGTAAATAGAATAATATAAATGACCTTGTCATTAGAGAAATCTACAGTTTTTTCATCTCAGTATCTTGACTCTTTTCTTCTTTTATAATCTTATTTTCATACAATATATTTTCCCCATCCCAAACTTTTCCCAATCCTCCCCATCTCCCTTCCAACAAAATTTATTTTTTATCTTACTCTAAAAATAAAACTCACAAAGTTAAAAATCAAATAAATAAGAGAAAAAAGCCAAAATAAAATACCCCAACCATAAAGTAAAAAAAAAACAAATACCAAAACCACCTCAAAAAACAAAATGCAAAACCACAAAACAAACAAATAGCAACAACAAGAACAAACAAAAGACAAAAGCATGGAGTTCATTTTGTTTAG
Organism: Ellobius talpinus; assembly: GCA_001685095.1. NCBI lineage: Eukaryota > Metazoa > Chordata > Mammalia > Rodentia > Cricetidae > Ellobius > Ellobius talpinus. The sequence continues at coordinate 17,667 of LOJH01020827.1, read as the reverse complement.
CTAACTGTTCCTGGGCATGGGACCTTCCTGAGTGTGTGACTGATATATCCAGTCTCACTTCTTTGGAGAAAACTAATCTTCCCTTTGCCACAGGTATCAATTACAAATAGACTCTTGGTTAGTGGTTGGACCATGTGTCCAATTACCCCTCCCAGTACCCTGATTTATTCTGGCTTGAACCCAATATATCTAAAGAATTAACAACATTTATCAAATATATAAATTTCCTTCCTCCATAGTTTTATTGCAATTTTTACTGACTTGAAGTACTTCACAATTATAAAAATTTAAATGAAATATTAGTCTGATTGTGGCTATACAGACAATCTATGCTTATGCATTAAATCTAATTAATATTAACTGACATTTTTGAAAAAGTTAGAGAGTTAAGAAGAATCTATGATAAAGAATTTTGTTTTTGCTCCTGCCATTTGATATCTTTTGAATTTTTATAAGATGATCATGTGTTGCCTTTAAAAATATATTATTTCTCCTTAATGATCATGCCTTGCTTAAAATCTGTGATAAATCATATAACCTCCTGGTCCCTGTTCAGTCTGAATGACTTAGATGCTCCTCATTATGTATTCTCTGAGAGACCTCTGCCTGTCACCCTCATTCAATAAAAAACTTTCAGCTGGATCTTCATTCCATTTGTGGTACACTTTTTTTGACCTTCTCTGGGGCTGCTCAAAATTTCTATTCTCATAAGAGTCTGACAAGGTCACATTCATTCTGCCCTTTCGCTCTCATTGTCATTTAAAGGTCAGGCCGTGTCAATGCCATGCTCATTTGTTTTACCATGTGCTAGTTGAAATCGCAGAAGTCTGAAATGCCTGAAGCCTGGGACAGAAAGCGACAGTTGAGAACTTAGAGGAAAAAAATGCATAATTTTATGAAACTTATTTTCTAATATATATTTAATGTAGTGTTGAAGTTAAAATAAAAACTTGATAGTCATTTCTTATAGCATTATTGATGCATCTTAAATGAGATAAACCATTCATTTACATACTTTACAAATACTGCAGGAACCTCCTATTTGTCAAGCACTTTTCTTGGTGTTTGTGGTGTTATGATTAACAATACAAAGGTCTTTCATTTATTTATATGTCTTATACACTATTAGCAGAGACAGTCATGACAGCATTAGATGTGTCAGATTGTTATGAACAATACAGAGAAAAATGAAAGCAGGATGGGGATGACGAGGGAGTTAGGAGGTGTACTGCCTTGGAGAGAGGGGTCCTTGGGAAGTCTAATTTATGTGAGGTTCAAGAAACAGCACACTCAAGCCTTCAAAGCTTTAGTTTTATGTATTTATTTTGAAGCATCTGTAGAAGCCTGGAATGTTGATGGGAGTGGGTCCTTTGTTCATCCCAGCCACCCAGCTAGATTACACCCAAACCACACAGAAACTGTATTAATTAAATTACTGCTTGGCCCATTAGCTCTACCCTCTTATTGGCTAACTCTCACATCTTGATTTAACCCATTTCTAATAATCTGTATTACACCACAAGGTCGTGGCTTACCGGGAAAGCTTTAGCATGTCTGACCTGGCATCTCCTTAGTGGCTCTCTCACTCTGCTTTCTTCCTCCCAGAATTCAGTTCTGTCTTCTCCACCTACCTAAGTTCTGCCCTATCAGGGCAAGCAGTTTTTTTTTATTGATTAACCAATGAAAGAAATACATAAACAGAAGGACCTCCTACACCCCTGGAAACCAGAAAGGGGTCAATGCTAGGGGATGTCTTAAGGGAAGGGACACAGTAGAACACTGATAAATAGAAGCAATAATGGGGAACATTGGGATAGAAAAGTTCAAGCAGGGATGAGGAGAACAGAGATGAAACTGAGGAAGAAAGGAAAAAAGTGAACCAAAATGAAAGCTATATGAAAAAGATATATGAAAGCTCACTATTTTTTCATCCTATCAAAATGCACAAGTTTAAACATTTGAAAGAAGATAACTTTTATGACTGAGTGATGGCACTGCTGGGAACCATTGTTCACCAAACAAAACTCACAAGGCAAGCTGAGTGCTTCCTAGTGAGATTCCATCATAGAGAGCCCCATAGGCCACTCAAAACACAGAAGCTATTGCCATTTTTTTTCTTGGTTATCCTCCAGAACTAAATGATAAAGCCCTATTTCTGAAGGCACCACGGGTCCTGTCTTCAAGACAGAGAAAGAAAGTTGGAACTGAGAAGACTTTGTATCCTGACTAGCTGGCTTTGTGATGACAAAACCTACTCTAGAGGCTGCTGGGAAAGATACAGCATTAATAATTTCAACCAGCTGGGACCCTAGAAACTATAATGCCAAATCGTCAGGCAGAGTGCCTGTTCATAAAACAGTGGCATGATTGTTAGAGAGGTAACTAGCCGCTCTGTGATTAAAATTGAGGGTACTTATACAGAGAATACATGACTGACTCTGTAAACCTGGCCAAGAACCGTGAATGGGGTTTATTGTGGGTTAGTTAAATTGATATGGCACCAAATGACATTCAAATTGTTTATGTTTATACCCACAAACGAAAGCTACTCAGTGTTAATTAGAGAAGTTTCTTTTCATAATAAAAAGTAGTGATTGCAGATCCTCATAGATACTCAGAGATTCATGAGTGCTCTGTTCTCAACAAGTCATTTATAACAGCACCATTAATGCTTGGCAAAAACTGCCAAAAACTTGGATAAAATTTGAGAGTCAAAAAATATGGAGAGGAGTGTGAATGACAGAGGATGACATCACCACTGAGAACATAATCTTGAAGCAACTGCAGTTGTTTCTTCTGGACCTGTCAACAACCAAACATGGATCAGAAAGGGGGATTAAAGGAATCATTTCTAGTAGCTAAACTATTAGCAACTGATGGACCACTTTCAGTAGTTTACCAAATAATGGACCTACCAGATATACTGGATAGTTTCCGAACCCACAACCACATAGGTGGTTATGATTAAAATGAGAGGAACACAACACAAAACAAAAAGGCATGAATGTATGAAAGGGACCTGATGTGCACTCAAAATAACAAATATACTCACAAAAAAGCAGAAGCAAAATAATTTGTATTAAATCTGAGAATCACAACACCACCTATTAAACATCTCACATTGTACTGTAGGAAGATATCATTTCTCATGAAAGCTGTGGAAGAACTGTCTTCAAAGGAGAGTCACTACTTGCATCCCTGTTGGGCCTCTTTTTCTACAATTGTTTGGGATTGCATTGAGCACATTGCTGTAGGATCCTTTACACTCTGATTTATCATGGATAGTTTCCAAAGCACACCCCTTTATTGCTTATAGTTTCTCCTCAAACTGCTCAAACACAATGACACTCATTGAGCTAAACAATAAAACTCTAAGTATCCTAGTTAGGCCATCTATGATCAGGCATAGGAGTTTTCCATCTGCCATGAGATGCTGAAAAACAAGGCCAGGGAAAACAAAATGTCACTGGGGTGCCCTTGTGTGTTATGAAATGTGTGAGTAGAGCCACTTATTTGGTTAGCAATGGTAATTACAGATATTTGTAACAGCGTATAACCATGAGGATTTCTATCATGTCCTATCAACTGCTGGGTCTTGCAAAGAGAAAATATCATCATGCAGTCATCAGTATCTTGTTGGTATACAGCAGGGGGTTGGTGCTCACACAGCTCCTCACATGTTGAGCACATCTGTAGCAAAAGCAGCTGGTGAGACGGAAGACCGCAGAGAAGTAAACCAGAATTTGTTTCCATGCATGTAAGAGAGATGCCAACCAAACATTTGTTATAAATATATTAACTGATTTGTATCTCACTGTACCAAATGTTAGTGATTTTCCAAATGATATTGCCTAATAAAGATAATTTTATATTTACTGAATATTGACAGTAAATGTTACAATATGCAATATATAATGACATATTATGGAGAGTTCACCAGTATAAAACTTAGTGTTAAAAAATAAATAGAACAGTATGACAAAGGTGAATATAGAAATTAATTATAAAGTATTTTATTATTATAAAATGAAATTTCAGAATCAACATTAACATATGGAAAGAGTATGATTTAAAGGACTCAAAGTTTAAAAATAAAGGCCCAAGACTGAGATCACTTAGTTGAGCCTGGATTCCACCTCAGAACCCATGTAAAATGCCAGACATCTTGGCAGATGCTCAAATCATAGTGCCTGGAGAATAGGCAGATCCTCAGGATCTCACTGCCTACTCAGTGGGAAGGGCTTAGTAATTCTATTGCAAAAGGCTAGGTAAAGAACACCTAATGAGTAACCTCTGAAGCTAACTCCTTACATCCACACTAAATGTGTGCTACATTTCCGAAAACCACACCAGTCACACCTGCAAACACATGAATACATACGAATACACATGTACATACACACACTCAAATAAAAGACAATGTCTAATTCTTTCAGGAGAAAAGACATGCTGTCCTGAGGAAGTCACATAAGTAGTGGGGATAGGCATGACTATTATTCTTTTATTTAAAGATCAAAATTATTTTTCATTTTTTTAATTTAATTTTTTTTAATTTTAAAACAATCTTATTTTACATACTAATCCCTCTCCCGCCAGTCTTCCCATTCCTTCCACCTTTTTCCACCCTGCTCCCATCCACTCCACAGAGAGAGTGAGGCCTCCCATGGAGAGTCAGCAAAGACTATCACATCACTTGAGGCAGTATCAAAGCCCTCCCACTTTACCTAGTCTGAGCAAGATATCCCCCTTACATAATGGGCTCCAAATAGCCAGTTCATGCACTAAGGATAATTAATGGTTCCACTGTAGTGGTCCCACCAACTGCCCATGCCGTACAACTGTCCCCGTAATTCAGAGGGCCTAGTTCAGTCTTATGCTAGTTCAGTCACAGCTGTCATTCCAGGGGTCAGTGAGCTTCCACTCGCTAGAGTCAGCTGTTTCTGTGGGTATTCCTATCATTCCTTTCAACCCATTGCTCATATTATTGATCATCCCTCTCTTCAACTAGTCTCTGGAAGTTCTGTCCAGTGCTTAGCTGTGGATCTCTGCATCTGCTTCCAGCAGTTACTGGATGAAGGTTCTATGACGACAATTAAGGTAGTCATCAATCTGATTACAGGGGAAGGGTAGTTAGGTACCCTCTCCACTGAGGCTTAGATCTTTAGCTGGGGTCATCGTTGTGGTTTCCTGGGAATTTTCCTAGCACCAGGTTTCACCCTGATCCCTTAATGGTAAGGGCAGACTTCATGGCAAGCATAGACGGCTAACACAAAAGGAACTCAATGGTATTTTTTACAGGTTTTTGTCTCATAATGTTTTGTCTGAGCATTTTTTTTAACCTCACAGGTTAAAATGTAAAGAAAAAATATGTCCCAACAAAGCATTATGAGACAAAAGTCTCTAAAGATACAATTTAATTTGTTGTATGCTGGTCACCTGCTACTGGGCATGGGGCTATCCTCATGAGTCGTTTGTATGCTCAGTGAGACTATGTTAGAGAAAACTAGCTTTTCCTCCCAGGTAGGGGTGGGGCACAGGATGTGCCTCCAGGGACTATGGCCTAGAATGTAGGGTCTCCCAGGAGACAAGCCCTGTACTCACCTCTCTCAGTGGGGGTGGGGTCAAGACTCTGGCAGTAGCAGATACCATGTGGGGATGGTGGTTGGGGTGTGGGGAGACTACTCCCAGGTCTCCTGGGCTCCGGAGGTGGGGGTGGGCACGGGCTGTGCCTCCAGGGTCTAGGGTCTAGAGAGTAGTGACTATTATTCTTTTCATGAAAATACCTACATGGCAACACAGTATAAAGGGAAAGACTTGTAGAGAAATGTGTATTAGAACGCTTCCCCTTTACAGAGTTGGAATCATTGGAAGAATATCAGGTAAGTAACTATCCTATTGAAAAATTCATTTATGTAAATAGTTCATTGCCTCTCCACACAGCAAGGTGAATATCATTTATATCAGATAGTCATTACTTCCAAAAACCATCCAAGTCTCCAGGACCCATGAACAAATAATATATTCATTTCTTAAGAATAGTAATGAATACAAAGAAAACCATTGGTTATTAATACTATGACAGAAGGGCAAAAAGTCTAATCAATACCTGATTTTTCTACACAAACTACATTATTGAAAGTCTACTAAAATAGGCATAAAAAGAAAATACAGAATTAGAGATGCACAGAAGAAATCATACTAGATGCTTTGCAGCATTCACAACAAAACTCAAGCTGGATTTTATTGTTATTATCCACTAAAAGAAAGCACTGAGCAAAAGTGAGTTAATGCATATTAGGTTAGTAAAAACAAGAGCTTTTATTTTACTTCCATTCTGCTACCACTGAAACTCATGCATTTTCTACCACTTCCAAATCAAAACATGTAGCAGTAAATGCATCTTAGAATGGTATTGGATATATATGGCATTACCTTTTCTTTGTGGGAGGGAAGAGGACAGTATTATATGTCCATATATCCAATATATATATATATAATTTGTTTATTCTATCCATCTACCTATTTAATCTCTCTATATATGTATACATACATACATATCTATCTATCTATCCTATTTATCATCTAACTCTGTTTAGAATTTTATAGCCTGTTTCATGTATAGGCTTGTTTGCCACAATAATATGTATCAAAAAATTTAATGAAGCTTCATCTTAAACTAAATCATAGCAAAATGGATTTTCTGCAATTATAGATAAAATTAACTTCTTGCTACTCTTGAAAATGAGATAATGTACAAAGGCACTTTTCCTCTCACCTGCAAGGTAACTGATATTTTCAGTAGTGCCATTGTATTTGTGACAAATCAAGTCAGAGAATTCAGAAAGCCTTTCCATAATGAAGTCTGTTGAAAGACTTAGTAAGGGGGTATTACAGACCATTTCATCATAAAATGGAATTATTAAATGGCAAGTAGGTCCTTGTTTTTGCCTATTGCATTCTGTGAATATGTTGAGAGTTTTACATTTGCATATGTTATATTTTTAAACATAACTGATATAAGAACATTTTAAAACTTATCAGGCAAACAGCTATTGACAAGTGAGGATAAGCTCTCACCATATGGATTCTAACATTTTAATTATTTTGTTCTTTTTCTTTTTAAAGCAACTCTTAGTGGTAATAATTCTTCAACTAATTAAAGAACAGCTGCTACTTAGCACACTAGACAGCCAATTAGGAATCTGAAACCTGTTAAGCAACCTTTGCTGCCAGCCAGCTAACTGACTCAACTCCTGTCATTGGAACGGGACTGATTATTTTTTGTTTTGTTAAATACATGTTGTTGACACACATCCTGGATCTCAAAAAAAACATTTTCCTTTTTGAGGAGTCATATAAGCTGACACCTTGTTCAATCTTGTTCTTGGATGAGGTTGGGATCTCTAGCAGAGCCCTTCATCTATCTTTGTAAACATGACTAAAATGTAGCTATGTAGAATTATATTTTACAGAAAAAATAAATAAAACTCAAAGTGCAGAAGGTAACCACCCACAACAGCTTAGTATTACTTAGTTACTGACAGTAAGAAAATACTATGTGAAATAGGCTTTCAGATACCCAGGGAAAAATTACAGGAAAGATAATGATGAAGATTGACTTTAAGTGTTTAGAACATTTATTTCTCGTCTTCTCTAAACATATCTTAAATGATGAAAAGGAGGTTCCAAGGAAATTATATTGAAATAAATTTCCCAATTGTACTTTTATTTTATATGTCCTATTACAATTTTTTCCTTTGTGAGAATTCAAAATGGTTTCTCTTCACAAGACATGCAAAATAGTTCAAACTTCCTGGAAGAAATAATAAATTAAGCATTGATTTCTAAATGAAACATAATACTTGAGCAATAGTTTTTCAAGTAGTTTAGTATTTACCTTGACACTGACTTCAATGAGTAAATAAATATAATTGCAATCTAGAGATAATTGATCACTCATGAAAATGCGATTACTTTATTTGTTAAGATAATTCAAAATTTTCTGTTAGAATTGTTCCATGCCTAGGGGATCCTTGTCTCTCAGACACTCTAGAAACTGGCAGAGAGGGAAACTGTCACATTTCTAGGGGTATTGAGTAATCAATCCTTTATGGCCTGGAATGGCTGATGCTATTGACAGGAGTGTCAGGCACTACACAACAGGTGTGTACACCTTCTCCTATTGCTTTGTTTGCCAGGGAAGTTTTCTATAGCCTTGTTCTTGGGCTCTGAGCACACCAGGGGTTCAATAAACACTGTTGATTGACTATCATTACATCTGCTGTGAATGGCAATGAATCTGACAGGCCTTCATCCAGAGATGCTGTGGCAGCTTTTATAAAGGATAAAGGCATCACAGTGAGTAACCCAGGACTGCAGGGTTAAAGCCCTTTGCAGCAGATTAGCTGTGGCTTCACAAGACCATAGTGTTTGGGGGAATGATCTCATGAAGAGTGTCAGTCTAGAATATAGATTCACTGTTGGGGCAGGTATAAACTCTTTTTGTGATGTAAATTATGTCTAAGCTTTCACTAGAATACAGTTCTTGGAAAGAGGCTGTGGCCAGAAGATGCTTTCTTGAGCTAAAAATCATCTGTTCTGCCCTGAGCATTGCTCACAGTAGAAACTAAAATTGTCTTGTCAGGTGTCCCATAGGGAAGATGACAGCAATGGAAAGTCAGCTCTTATTTCACAATTCTTCGTGTCTGTCTAACACTGTCGTAACAATTTTCTAGAAAGCAGGTCAGATTACATCACAATTCTGCTTGAACACTTTAATGGTCTCCACTGCCGAAAGCATCATAGTCAGGGTTTTGAGCACAGTCCATTATGGCTTCAGAGGATGGATCCTTGCCAGCTTTCCCTAAATCTTTATCTGAATGGTTCTATGGAAAATAATACATCACTCATCTGCCATTTACATTTTGTTAAGTAGTTTTCCATATACTCCATGCGCATGAACTCATTTTAACTAAAGTCACTATGGACAAGATAGGCACAATTGGTGACTTTCTAATCTTAATATCTGATGTCCCCAGAAATTCAAACATTCAAAGTTTGTGAGCACCAATGACACCATAAGCAGGAAATTCTCACCTTGATCTCATGTGATAGTTTGCCAGGAAAACACAGATGCACATTAACTGTGTGAAGTTATCTCTATGCTACATATATAGTACATGTAAGAAACACATATTAACTTCATGTCTAGACTTAGGTTCTATCCCTGAAGATAGCTTTATTATGTACAGACAAATATTTCAAAATCTTAAAAAAACCTTTTGAAATCTTAAATACCAATAAAGATACACAAACTTATTAATGCATCACTATGTCTGGTTCTGTTTGTTTGTTTTGTTTTAAGACAGGGTTTCTTCTGTCGCAGGCTGAGCTGAACCTCACTATGTGATGTGAGAATATGTTTTATTGCCATTGGTTAATAAAGAAGCTGCTTTTGGCCAATGGCTTAACAGAATATATCCAGGCAGGAAAAGATATATAGAGAGAGTTGGCAGAGTCGAAGAGAAGTCATATAGCCACCTCAGGAGATAGATGTCAGACGGAAACTTAATAAATAATTTGTATTTATAAACTCTTGGTCTATTGATACAAATTTAAGGTCAATTTTGTTATATGTATATTTCTACNATTGCCATTGGTTAATAAAGAAGCTGCTTTTGGCCAATGGCTTAACAGAATATATCCAGGCAGGAAAAGATATATAGAGAGAGTTGGCAGAGTCGAAGAGAAGTCATATAGCCACCTCAGGAGATAGATGTCAGACGGAAACTTAATAAATAATTTGTATTTATAAACTCTTGGTCTATTGATACAAATTTAAGGTCAATTTTGTTATATGTATATTTCTACTCTTGATTAAAGCATTGTGTTTATGCAGCTCATTTAAAAATGCAATGTATAATTAAGAAATATGGGTTAATAGAGAATCATCTATAATTGACAAGCTTGTAGTCATGTTAGTTGGTTTTCTAGATGTATATAAGGATAGGTATTCTTCAAACCTTTCAAAGACAAACACTATATGGCATTATAAATGTTTTAAGAACTTAGTACTTTTCATGACAATGAGACACATCTGTTCCTGGCAGTACCAAACTACTTCAAGAGGATGATGAGTATCACATTGAAGAGGCTCCTAATGGAATTTGTTAGTCATTTGGGCAAGAAACTGCTCTTGCATGGACTGCTTGATGTTATACTGCATGAACTCGTCATGCTGTACCCACAGAAAAATGACTGTTGAACTTTTGTAAAGGTGAGACAATCCTTCAGGGTTCCTGCTTCATGAAAGAGTCTTCCAGACATTCTTCATGACACAGAAGAAAGTGACTGACAAACTGCCAATATAGGCAGAACTGTCTTTGAAATTTCCTGCTTTATGGAAAAGTCTGCCGAATACTATGGGCCTATAGGCTAAAGATAGGTGCTCCAATGTTACAGAAAAACTTTGTGTAACTGTCCATGCAGCAAGATATCACTGTCAATTCTAGAGTTTTGGAAGTTGCTTACAATGCACTTCTTTCTTACTTAGGTTATATTATATCCTTTTGGAGTCTTTGATGGAGTTGAATAATGAACAGTTATAATTATAGTTTTCCTTAGTTATGATAAAAAATAAAATAAATATAAATATTGAACTATAATTCTTGCCTGATAACTACTTTGTTGTGAGTAATCTTGCTATGTTAAAACTGAAACTTTTCTTTTTATTTAGACAGAAAAGGGGAGGTGATGTGAGATTCCCCTCTGTATGCTATGAGTATGTTTTATCACCATTGGTTAACAAAGAAGCTGCTTTGGCTTAACAGAATATAGCCAGACTGGAAAAGGTATATAGAAAGAGTAGGTAGAGTTAAAGAGATGCCACGTAGTTGCCTCAGGACAGACACCAGACACCAGACAGAACCTTCATGGTAGGCCACAACAATGTGGCAATGCACAGATTAATAGAGTTATGTTGATTTAAGATATAAGAGTTAGCTAGACGTAGTAGGAGGCTGGTTGTTTGTTCCTGGCTGCTCAGCCCCAAAATAACCATGCAGAACTGTATTAATTAAATCTCTGTTTGACCTACTAGCTCTAGCTTCTTATTGGATAGCTCTTGCATCTTAATTTAACCCATATCTAGTCATCTGTGCATCATCATGTGGTTGTGGCTTACTGGCAAAATTCCATCTGGCATCTGTCTCTAGCAGGTCTATATGGCTTCTCTAAACTCCACCTTCCTTCTCTCAGCATTCAGTTTAGTTTTCCCCACCTAGTTCTACTCTTTTGCCCTATCACAGGTCCCAGGCCAAGACAGTTCCTTTATTAACCAATGATGTTCACAGCATACAGAGGGGAATCACGCATAAGCTAGAAATATGTATAAGCTAATAGGCCAAGCAGTGTTTTAACTAATACAGTTTCTGTATGGTTATTTCAGGTCTGAGTGGCCAGGAAATGAAAAAGTAACCTCCATCAACAACTATGTAGCTACATGTAGCATTAAACTTCTTATCTTCCTGTCTCTAACTCCTGAATGTTAAGGTTTTCATACTTGATTATTCACTCTTTGGGATTAGACACAGGGCTTTGCAAAATAACCAAGAATTTTACCAAGTAAGCTACATTCAGCATATTTCTACTTTTTAAAGATGAAAAATAGAAAAACAAAAAAACGATAACACTGGGAGAAAAGTGTTTTGTTGTTGATGATGTTGTTGTCATTGTTGATTCTGGTTTTGTAGTTCTTGATGAAAGACTCTAACCTAAGCTCATCATTCTAAGCTCCAGACTTGCTCATGAAAATTCACAATCTCCCTTTATGCCTCTTCATTTGCTGTCTCCTCCATCCTGAATATACTTCTTCATGGTTAACTGGACTCCATCTACAAGATTTCATTTTCATACAAAGCAACCTCAGACAGTTAAAATCAGACTTTCCCAATCTGACTTTCCATAAATACCATAAGACTCTACCATCAAATAAACACTCAACACCTATCTGCTCACTAACAGTTACTTTTAATTCCCTACTTAATTTTTTTTTTATTTTCTCTATATGATAATCGTGCCTTAAATATATCCTACTGCTTTATTACTCGCTCATATTTACAGAGACTTACTAAAATCATGGGAATGAGGGTAGACAGTTGATCCAAAACCAGCTATTAACCATCCTTTTCTAATATTACCCAATACTGCCATGATTTGCATCAGATGGCAAACCTTTGGAAGTCTGCTTTAAAAATGTACAGTCCTTTTGGTTGTTATTCTTCTCAGGTTAGAACAGTACATCACCTTAGTCACACTCTCTTTATAAGTCCTTCATCTTTATGTTTATCTTTAAAATTGAACCAATAAATTTTACTTTTTGAGGGCACAAAACTTCAAGTCACTTGACCCCCCCCACATAAACATTTGTCCACAATTTATCATCAGATAGATTTAATGTGAAGTTCAAGCAACTTTCAGGAATTCTGAGGACATTTGTGTGTTCACTATTTTGACATTTTCAGTCTGTGATACTGGTATATTCTTTTCTTATTTCACCCCTCACTAATTTAAAATACTGTATTGCTTTCATGTAGAAGTGTTATATTTCCTGGAGACTTTTTCCCCTGGAATCAAGGTTTCTTTTTTCTTTTTTTTATGTTATGGCTATAGCTTATTCAAAATTATCAGTTCATATAAAATATACATAAAACTAATTCTCATGAATAATATTTTATATAATTATTTAAAATTTAATCTTTAATTGTATTTGTAACTATAGAAGTGAGCAATTATGATTGTATAAAACACAATTTTAGCTATTTTTAATTTATTATTAATTTATTTGTTTTAATTTCTGACTACAGTTTTCCCTTCCTCCTCTCACCTTGGCCCCTCCATCCATCCCACCCCTGCCTCGTCTCCCCTATCTAGATTCACTTCTCCTGGGCATCCAATGGATGTAAACAAAACATGGCATATCAAGCTGAAGTAAGACTAAGCACCTTGCCTTTAAATAAGGCAACCCAGTATATGGTTTGGACAGGTGCCCAAAAGCCAGCAAAAGAGTGAAAGAGCCCCTGCTCCCAATGTTAGGAGTCCCACAAAAAGTCTAAGTTATACAACTGACACATGATGTGGAAGTCCCCTCTGTGAGCTGAGCTGTGATTACCATTAATGAATAAAGAAATTGCCTTGGCCTGTTGATAGGGCAGAACTTAGGTGGCTGGGGAAAACTGGACTGAATTTTGGGAGAAGGAAGGCAGAGAGAGAGAGAGAGAGACTCCATGGAGCCACCAGAGTCAGACATCCCGAATCTTTGCTGGTAAGCCACTGCCACGTGGTGATATACAGATAAATAGAAATGGGTTAAATTAATATAAGAGTTA
>LOJH01020826.1:0-17837 GCA_001685095.1 Ellobius talpinus | reverse complement strand
CCTTTGGAAGAGCAGGTAATGCTCTTAACCGCTGAGCCATCTCTCCAGCCCTCACTTACTTCTCTTGTTTGCTACAAGGACAGGGACCACATAAATGGTAAATTATATTCACTTCTGTTTTATGATCCAACTTTCAGAATTGTTTCACTCCCAGCTGACACTCTCTGTCTGGCATGACTGGAGTGGACCTGGGGAGGTGACACACACAGGTAGGGTGGACCTGGGGAGGTGACACACACAGGTAGGGTGGACCTGGGGAGGTGACACACACAGGTAGGGTGGACCTGGGGAGGTGACACACACAGCTAGGGTGGACCTGGGGAGGTGAACAGACCACTCTTCACCTCGAATGAGAAACAAACTGTTCTCCAGGGCAAGAAAGGAAACACTGCATTTTCATGGGAAACTTCATCTCGAAAAGCTCGCTCTGGCTCCTTTTGTCCAAACAAGTTAATACAACTCTCCAGTGGTCTTATAGTAAAAGATGGATGACTGTGCCTGAGAGAAAACGAGTCACAGGAGACCCAGTGCTGTCAAGGAGCAGCAGAACTTCTAATGTGTTGCAAAGAACACTTATAGAGTTCTTTTTTTATTTTCAGCATTAGCGCTGACATCACCTCTCTTCTGATTCCTTTATTTTCCAGAGAAAAAAAGGATGAAATGTATTACACAGGAGCTGAGAAAGGAATCTCTAATGGCTAAAGAAACCTTGGTGCAGGAAATGAAGTTCCTCAAACATCTGCAAGGGAACAGAAGATGGGGTGGGGTGGGGGGTGGAGGTCCTATGGACTTACGGTGCACTTTGTGTGGGATCCTGGTCATGGTACGTGTACCTGCATGCACGTGTGTGTGTGTCTCTCTGTGTGTGTATCTGTGTATGTGTGTGTGCCTGCAAGCACGTGGGGGGGGCTGTGTGCATGTGTGTGTGCCCGCATGTATGTATGCTTGCCTATGTGCATTTGTGTGTGTGCCTGCCTGTATGTGCATTTGTGTGTGTGTGCCTGCCTGCATGTGTGTGTGCATGTGTGTGTACAATCTATGCAGGTGTCATTCTTCAGGTGCCTTCCACTTTCTGTTTGAGAAAGAATCTCTCTTCAGCCCAGATCTCTGTTACAGAAGCCAGGTTAGCTGACCATGGGCCTAGAAGGATGCACTTGTTTCTGTCTCTCACTTTCCGTCCCTGGGAGCGCAGGTATGTATCATCCCACCTGGCATTTTTATATGAATTATGTATGGAATCCAAATCCAGGTTCTTATGCTTGCCATGCAAATGCTTTACCAATTGAGTCATATCCCAGACCCTTCAGCACATTGTGATGGAGTACTGGGCCAGAAAATCGGCCTAAAATTACAACAGGATATATTAGGAGATATTTCCATCGGGAAAAGTGGTGGTGTGATTGTGGTAACTGAGACAAGCTTTGCTTTTTCTGTCTCTTTCTCTCTTCCTTTCCCCAGCTCTCTTTTATACATAAGTACACACCACCAGGCCACTGTATATCATGTTTATTTAAAAGCAGTTTCCTATCCACCAGCTACTGCCACTCTCCCAGGCAACTCTGGCTATTAAATGGCAGATTTTTAGCTTCCTCTTGTAGTTCCTTTTACAAAAGAAGGAGATCCTACACTTCTAAAAATTTATCTTTTTTTACAGCTTTCTCAGTACTGTGTTTTTTTTTAAAAAAATTTTAATGACCAGGAGACATTTCAGAAACTGTGAAATTCTCACTAGTAATATCTCTAAATCATCCCCAAATTGTCCCACTGGCACTCCTGCCCTCTACGGATGTATTAGGAACATGGGGAGGATGGTCAGTACTGAGAGGAGGGTGGGCATAGTGTTCTTCCCTAATGAAAACAGAATTTAGGAAAATCTCATAGAACTGTAATTATCTGCCCTCAAATCTCCAACACCTCCTGAGAGAGCATGGATGGATGACAAGACAAGGGCAGATTCCAGTAACGTAATGTAGGCAAGGCAAGGGTTTGTGTGTCTTCAACAGATTACAAAAGAAGTTCGCAAAGTTCCTTTCACATCTAAGATTCTGTGAGACTATCTGTGTCATGTGACATTACCTGTGGAGCGTCATGCATGTAAAGTGCCAGTGGCCATGGTTCATAACTCTGAGGATTCTCTGGTCCGTGACCTCCCACCCTCCCTTCTCCCCACTAACACAGCATCTGTAGCAACAAAAAGGGCTTGACCTCCTACCCTGACAGTTTGGTTTCCATGTAGTTCAAGGAGCACGAGATGGGGACTAGGACTCCGTGAAAGGGGGCGTGTCTCAGCTGAGCACCCGCCGGGCAGCGCATGCCCTGTGTGAAGGGCCCAGGACACTCAGAGAGTCTCTTGTGCAGGCAGCATGAGAAGGCAAGAGATGGTCGTCTCACTTGAGTGTGTGTGTGTGGTGTAGGCATGAGTACATGCCCGTGCATGTGTGTGTGTGTGTGTGCTTGTGAAGAACAAAGGTGGGCGTGGAGAAGGCATATCACTCTCCACCTTAGTTTTTTGATATAGGGCCTCTCAGTGAACCCAGAGCTGTAGATCTGGCTACGAAGCCTCCGAGATCATCCTGCCCCACCACTGGGATGACACAGGTTGCCAACTCCCTGACTTGTATTGGATACTGGGATCTGAACTCAGGTCCTTGTGTAGCGAGCACTTTATTGCCCAGGGTTGTCAGTTCACTTTTAATACCACATGTCTCCAGTGCTTGGTCTTGTAACTTTGTGTCTTTCACTCACAGATTTTAGGATCTGACTTTCTCCCCGGCCCATTCATTGCTTATATTGCAATACACATTTTTTTCATGTCTGAACTTTTGTCTTGACTACGTTAACCAAATTGAGGGTTTAGGTAAATGTGTTGTCAATGGCAAGACTTATGGTTGTCATTCTTTTAGGTCTATAAACTCTTTTACCAAAATGAAAAAAAAACTAGTCATGACTATTATATATGATCAGAAGGACACAAAGCCAGTCATTTAAGTGCTAACCAATCTCTTTTCCTAGCGACAAACTCTACACCAGTTCTGAAACAAAGAAAACTGGGTTCAGGTAAAGGCTTTGCAGTTTCCTGCCCCGTGGCCTTTAAGATCTCTACAGAAGTGAGGTGAGAGTCAAACATGGTGGTACATGCAAGCTGTTGTGCTAACTAGTAGGGTTTTAAGTGTATGTACATTTCTCTCACTCCCTTCCCGGCGGCAGATCTTTTATTATACTTTTCAATGTTTCATTTATTTTATTTTGAGACACCGTAGGTGGTACCCAGGGTCTCCTGAATGCTGGAGCGATGCTGTACATTCCTAGCTGTACTTGGCAGTCTTTTAAAATCTCAATAAGTAGGAAGGGAAGAAGGGAAAGGTGGGAGGGAGGGAAGGATGGAGGAAGGAAGGGATGGATGTTTGGGATAGATCTGTTGATATGATGTTACCTTATCTGAGACCTTTAAAAATATCTAATACGTTCTATGATTTTTTTTCTAGCGCCGAAATGCAGTTTGATGAAGACTGAACCATTGTTTATGAAAAACTAGAGGTCCTGGACAGCGCTCGGTCCCTCCTTGACTTCTGCGCCGCTGTTTGCTTCAACCTCTAGAGGGCAGCATGCCATCAAAGAAACTCACCTGAGGCCTGAAGTTGTTTCTTAAGAAAAGGGGGGTGGAGTGGTGATGAGGGTGTGGAAAATCCCAGTAAGATACACTACCAAAATTTAAGCAATCATTAGCTATCTAAAGATTATTAAGTATTAGGTTATTTTGAGCCGATCAGATGAATAGCCTGGGAAATAAAGAAATCTGACGAAAATGGATGGCTACCTGCAGGAAGGAAGTCGTACGTGATTTCTCGACCGGGTTCCTTCTTCAAAAGTGACTTCCAGTTGTGATCTTATCTCTCTAGGCTTTTCGACCAGGAATAGAGGCCCCGTTCTTCCTCCTTTCATCCGATCTACTTCCTTCACTTTATTCTTGGCTCATGTTGGTGTGGGCGTGTGACGTCACTTGCTTTTGCGATCATCATTGTTTCATTGTTTCTAACGGTAATGTTACTTCCTTCACTGAACCCTGTTGTAACCTGTTCACGCCGAACAGAGCAGACAGAGACCTTAGCCACGGTCAGATCACAGGAAAGCTCTGGCACACAAGCTTCCAGACCTACCCACCCCTGCACCGCCTGGGCTCACATGGATACATACGGCTCACATCAGAGTTCTGCTCTCCAGGACCTTCAGGGTGGCAGTCTAAGCTCCTGCACCAGTCACAGCCTGTGATTCTATATATGCAAAATGAAGAAGGTTGCCAAGTGCTCCCCTCGCCCCCGCCTCCTAAAAATGCAGATGGGGATTACTAGACTCTTTGATGCCAAGAGCATCTTGGAGAAAACAGAACACGCTTTCAGCTATTCAGAGCCACACCTTTGAAGTCCCCACAGCAACTCTGGTTGACTTAGATATTTAGTGACTCCTTCTCTTTCTCAAAAGATGCCTAGGATTGTTTGAGATAAAAGAGCTCTCACTTATATATGGGATGTTGTCAAACAGGACACTAGAGGGATTTTTTTTAAATGAAAAACAACCCTTCCAATATTGAAAGACAGTATCCATTAATTCAATCGAACATTATTTTCATAAGCAAATATGTTTGAAAAATTAGCAAGCAAATGCATAAATAAATTACCGACATTGAAAGCCGTTACTGGCAGGTATGATAACATGTTTCCTGCTAACTAGTTTCCATGTCTTTAGAAGTGAATTTCCGGCTGCCAGTGTTTACGTCACAGATGGTCCCCTCACCTGCTTCATTAAGGCCTGTTTAGAATACAGTTCTAATGTAGGTTTTATTCCACGTAAAGCCACCTAGAGATAATTTTAAATGATCAGATCAACTAACAAACACGTAATCAAGAAGCTCTTAAAATTTTATTAAAATTCAGGTCTCTCACCATTAGCAAACCTGCTTCATTAACATATTAATAGATAATGTTCCTGCTCATAATTAGCGTGTATTTTCTTGGCATCATTGTGGTTGAAAGAATTCAGGTGGGGTTGTGTAAAGTTTTTTTTCCCCTCCTGCTAACAAAGCACCTGGGACTACAACTGACCCCTCTGACCACAGTTTGCATTTTCATCTGCTTCTCTCTCTCTACACTTCCCTTCTGAAGCTCAGTCCTGTGACTGATTTCTCCCACTACGAATAACGGTAAGCTCTGAAAGAGATGGCGGCCTGGCCACTGGCTGAAGACTGAAGCCTACCTGCAAGAGAAACTCCAGGCTCAAAAAATTCTTATCTAGAATTTGAGAAAAGCGGCCATATAAAAAAACTTAACCTCTTTTTCTTTAATAATAATAATTTAAAAGTTCCAATTCTTCGAATTTTGCGTGCTAGAACAGAGACTGGAGTCCACATGGAGGTCTCTGTAAGAAGAGTGGCGTCCCTGTCGAGGAGGGGCATCTTACAGGGAGAAGCAATTATTTGTATTTCCATAGCCACAAAGCTTGAAATGAAGTCATGGTGCTGTTTTGAAATATTCTAATTGAAGGAGTGCACTAGCCGTGGCTCATCATCAATTTAGAATAAGGTTGGTATCATCCTTAAAAGGCCCAATCAAATAAAATAGAAAATTATGTTTACATTAAAACTAGTCATTGTCTTCTAACATGGCCTTCTAAAGAATTAAGCTTTTCTGTTACCATCACAGCCTCTCTGAAGTTGAGGTTTCCTGTGACTTTGAAGTTCACTTTGACGTTCGGCAGACACTGCCATAGTGATCCAGGTGTGCAGGAACCTATTATGTAGGCCAGAGATTGGCTTTGCTAGTAAGGAGTTTGAACTATGGCTCTGCACTTGGGGTTCGTGTCTCAGTGTCTTAGGTCTTAGAGGACATCTGGACCCACACTTATTTTATCCAGAAGGAGGTTCAGGCCCAGAGAAGTTTAGCAACTTTCTACATCTACCATTTTGCTCAGGAACACAGCTGAGCACAATATCAGGACCTTCTAGCACATATTTTTTCTTTTGGACACATTTTCATTCTTGAAATTTTCCACTCTTGGTTCTCTCAATAAGTTAAGAGGAGGGCTAGGTTTGGTGGCCTATGCCTTTGATTCCAGAACATGCAAAGCAGAGGCAAGTAGAACACTGTGAGTTCGAGGTCAGCCTTGCCTACATAGCAATTTCCAGGCCAGTGAGAACTATACAATGAGACCTTGTCTCAAAAAGGATGATAGCTATGAGTTATTAGAGCAAAATAACACAACATGCTGATTCTGAGAGGTAGTAAGTTGAATACAACGCAGAGACCATTTGCATCTCCTGACCAGGATACTGTGCAGATAAACAGGTGACTTGAACACAATGCTAGGGACCCAGTTTTCTTTCCTAACACTGTGCTCCCAATCTATTTCCACATCTATGACTTAAATGCACAGCACTAAGCGAAGCATACTCTCTTTTTGCCATGATGGAAGTAGTAGATGTGTGTACTGTCCAGCGGGGGGTCCAGTAGCCACATGAGGATACGGAGCGCTTAAAATGTAGTAAGGCAACAGGCAATTGAGGGACTGAACTTTTATTTCATTTGATTTCAATAAAATTTAGGCAGTGGCTATGCTATGGGATGTCACAGATTTAACATAGTCTGTAGAAGAGAATCAGTTATCAGTGAGATAGAGACCTCTGGTGGATGGGAGTGTCACCTACAACACACAGAATACAGCTTAGATAAGGTGAGTGACTGATTTTAAAAAGAGACTGTCTTTTCTAAATTGCTTACATATTTTAACTCTAACACCACCTCAGGATGTGCTGTGAAAATTCTCTTTATAGCAAGGGATGAAATACTGAAGGATGTCAAGACTAGTTGTGCTGGTTAGCGGCCATTGGGTGATACCAAGTTCTTACCGGGCTTGTTAGCAGGACATGGGAAAAAAGAACAACTGACTAAAATTTGTTGCATTTTGATCTTCACATGAGCAATAGAATACAGGAGTTCTCAAGACAGATAATGGATCATTCTCCAGGACTGGAGATAGTCTCAGCACGTGTTCTGCCAAACCAAGAAATAAGAGTGTAGGCTGACTGAAGTCTGTGCTCAATTCAAGTAATAGGCTGCTTGGTCATCCAGCTAGAAAGTGTGCCAAAGCTGTCTGGACTTCCTGTTGCCTCCCTAAATTTACAGTACCTTTGAATTCTTGTGCTGAGTTAAAACGATGAGATGCGGCCCTCTTACTGCTCGTACAATGTGTTCCCTTAAGTGACTCTTGCTGATGAATTTGTATTTCTGACACTGTCAACTCCCACACGGCTCATTGCCTTTTACTATCAAAAACCACAATCGTTCAAAACACAGTCCTTACACACGCGCTCTCCAGGGCGTGGGAGGGCTCCTGGTTTTTCTCTAGCTGGGATCTCATGAGCTACACCCCCAGTCCTTTGAATTTTATTTTGAGAGAGAGATTTAGTTTGTAGTTCTGGCTGATCATGAGTTTGCAGTCCCCCTTCTCAGGCCCCGGAAGGGCTGAGATTTCAGGTGTAATGCCAGCACACCAGATTTCATTAGGGGTCGGGGATTGCGTATGCTAGGCAAGCACTCTTCCCATTCAGCTTTGCCCCTAGTTCCACGCTCTTTAAATAAGATGGTTTAATTTTCATCTTGATATGAGAAATCACGATCCATCTTCTATATACATCTTTCTGGAAGAGATGGAGTTTGCACTAGTCACTTTACGTCCTTCTGAAGTGACTAATAACGCTACCTTGTCCTGACTCCATTTTGTCTGCATAGACACTTTTCAGCTCTGTTGCCCGAAACAGTCACATCTGCCTTGACAACACATTTGAAGTTTTTATGACCTGGACCATGGTCCAGATTTATTAACCAAATTAATTAACATTAATGCAAACTTCAACTAAAATAACTGAAGAAGGTATAAGTTAAGCCTAATTGTCATGTGTCTCAAATAACTATTATGTTCTATCAAAACAAATGTAGCAAGGTTACTCTGACCCTCATCTAACATTGGCATAATTGTGAGTTTTGCCTCTATTTATTATCGTTATTATTATTATTATTATTACTTTTGTTGTTGTTTTAAAGACAAGCTCTCTCTATATAAGCCTGGCTGTCGTGGGACTCACAGTGCAGACCAGGCTGGCCTGGAACTTTACCTGTCTCTGCCCTCCTAGTGCTGGAATTGAAGATTTGCACCTCCATATCGGTGTTTTTGCCTTTTAAAAATCGCTAAACCCCTGAGCTTCGTCACCAAGATACTTGGAGAGAAGAGCCTGCTCCTTATCACTGGTTCATAAAATACTCATATACTTTTCATTGATTTAGCATGGTTGTCTGTATCTTTATTGCATGGATTTATTACATTGTCATACAAAAGATTTAAATTAGATAATCTATACATTAAAAGAAAAACATTGAAATTGAGAGTTTTCCATAATTATTGATAATTAATAAAAAATTAAGCTGGATGAACTTTAAATACTCTACAATACATGAAAAGAGGTCTGCTTTCATCATATTCTATAAAGATTCTCATATCTACCCACACAGGACTATTAAAGCTATTCTTTTATTTCTTTTAAAAAATTAATTAAGTTTAATTATGTGGCTCGTGATGCTTCTGTGTGGATAGTGCACCGAAGTGCTGATGTTCGGAGGCCTGAGACATTTGGTTCCCTTAGAACTGGAGACACAGGCTGCTGTGAGCCTCCTAATGTGAGGGTGGGAAACTGAACTTGGTACCTCTGCAAGAACCATGTGCACTCAAAACCTCAGAGCCATCTCTCCAGACCCTGCTCCTTTTGCACTAAATTGAAATGTCACATTCACCATATAAACCTGGAACTTTTGCTGGATTTGCTAATGAGTTTATTTGTCTCTCCCAATCATGTGTTATCATCTTATCTGAGGTGGGGGGGTCACCATAGAATTATAGTAGGGTACATACCTTAAACACATCATGCCCTTTTCAAATGTCTTTTGTGGTAATGAAGAGAATTATGTATCTCAGTTGCAAGGAAACCCTGCTGGGCTTTTGAGAGGACCTGAATTAGACGTGTGTTTCAATTAGGAGAAAATGTGACCTTTGGACCATCTTCACATCTAAGAGGCATATGTTTTTCCAATGGTTTATGCCCTTTAATAAGACACTATAATCACTATCTATAACTTCTGTTTATCTTTGTATACACACATTTTAGTTCATTTCTAGCTCATGTGCACATCTAAACCTGACTCTTCCATGGGATACAGGGAACCTGTCTTGTTCACATATGGCTACCTAAATTTAATCCAATTGAAATCATGGCACACACCTGTAATCCCAGCACTTGGAGGCAAAGGCAGGGGGATTGCTCTAACTTTGAGGCCAGTCTCATCTAGTGACGTCAAGGCCAGACAGAGCTACGTAGCAAGACTCTTTCTCAAATAACAATAATGGTAATAATCATAAATACAATAAAATGAAAACAATTAGTTAAGACTAAACAAGTTAATTTAGTCCCAGTTTTGATTGACTGCTACTATATTTCTTTGAAGTTCATAATTAGCTACTTTACAAAATACATTTCTTAATTCTAATCATTTTAATACAGTCCCAGTGATTTTTCTAGGTATGTAATCAAGACATTTCAGGTGTTTAAGGGAAAATTTGGATAACTTAACTTGGTAGGGGAGAACTTACATCAGCTAAAAACTCAAAAAAAATTAATGATAAATTTGGCAACATAACTTTATTTTTAATTTCTAGCCAGGTGGTGGTAGGACATGCCTTTAGTTCCCAGCCCTAGGAGACAGAGGAAGGCAGATCTCTGTGAGTTCTGCCAGTCTGGTTTACAGGACAAGTTCCAGGACAGCCAGGGCTACACAGAGATACCCAGTCTCCAAAAACCTACATAAATTTCTCCACAACAGTAGCACCTGCTCTGTACTGAGTAGTATCTTGCGAAGCTCACATCAGACAGTGCTCTGTATATGCTAGAGAGAAACTGGTTGTTTTAGCATCTATCAGGGTCATCTGACAATTCGGGGCATAGATATTTTGAAGATGGAGATAAGAAGGTCAGAAGTTCAAGGTCATTCTTGACTACATAATGGCTTCAAGCTTAGCCTGGGCTAAAAGATCCTGCTTCGAATAAATAATTAGGATAAATTGAGATAAAAATGGCATCAGAGTCCTCGGCTTCTAACAATCCAAGCCCAGTACTCTGTTATTTAATACCTTATTACTGGGCTAATAAGATGTCTCAGTGGCCTAAGACATTTGCCACCAAGCCTAGGGGATCCATGAGTGGGATCCCACATGTGGAAAGAGAGAACCAATTCCTGGTAGTTTTCCCCTGACCTCCACATGCACTGTGGCATGTGAGCACACACACACACACACACACACACACAGAGAGAGAGAGAGAGAGAGAGAGAGAGAGAGAGAGAGGCATAAAGTACCTTATTGTTTATTTTTTTTCCTGACTCAGAAATTCTTGATCCCAAGAAGGCATTTACCATCTTCACTGACAGAGCTTGTGACAGGCAGAGACAGTAAACAAATAATGCTCATTATTAATAAACAACCGAGCTTCGAGAGCTCTCTCATCATTTGTCTGGACCCTGCACATCCACCGCCAACCTGTGAGAGGCTAGCGAGCAGGATGAGTGGCAGGTCATCTGTGTCAGAGCACACTGAAGTTCAAAGCCCCAAACCCTTGCTTTAAAATCTTTCAGGAGTATAAGAAACCCCTGACGGACAATAAGATGCTTTATTCCTGATTTGCCTCTACAGTTTAAGGTTGGAAATGACTTTATGCCATGAGAAGACCCTTCAGCCTAAAAAGGGATATTAAGCCAACTCATCTTGTGCTGTGTTTTGCTCTGTCCACTTGTCTGGGAACAGCAGGGTGAGAAGAGCACACTTGTTGCCGTGGGCGACAACAGCAAATGTGCAAAACTGCTGTGTGCTGCCCTTTTCGCATTATTTTCCTTCTGAAACCGGACATATCTTGCCTCTCTTTTTAAGTAGACTAAGTAAGACGGAACATCAGAGATTATCAAAAAAGTGAGGGTTGCCTTTTTTATTTTTTAACTTTGCAAGATACAGGGTCTCTGCGTCTACTCTTTACCCCTGCTATTATAATGTGAAAGCTAAACATGGAGAAGAGCTGTAGCAGTGTAGACAACAGAGATTGGGGGCTGTGGGACACAGCTTACTACCCTTTGCTTAGAACCGTGCTTCTCAAGCTTCCCAATGCTGCAACCCTTTGTTACAGTTCCTCATGTTGTGGTGACCTGTAACCCTAAAATTATTTTGCTGCTGTTATGAATCACAATGTAAATATCTGCTATGTAGGATATCTGCTATGCAACCCCTGTGAAAGGGTCATCCGATGCCCAGAGGGGTCGTGACCTACAGGTTGAGGTAGAATTAGAGTCTAATAAGATTAACCACTGAAAATCAAGAAGATGAGTATTGTCAAGTAACATGTTTAAGTAAAAGAAGTGGAAAATGAGTTGAAAAACATATTGTCATCTTTTGGACCCAATATAGTCTGGAATAGGTAGCAATACCAACATATGGCAAGGTATTTGTATATCCTTGGGTTCTGCAAATTGAATGACTGTAAGTTAATATAATGTACTTATGACAAGAAAGACAACAATAACAGAGAAAATGTGTTTTCAAACATAGCTTTCCCTGTGTTCAAGAGAACAAAGGATGATCTCACTATCGAGAAAAATCAAGGATAATATTTTCACTACAATGTTCTCAGAGTAAGTGTAAATGCCAGTCAAGAAAAAAAAAATGCACACAGAGGCAGGAAGGAACATTAAACAGGAAGGAAGAAGGCGTTCTAGGTTGAAAAGCTCTCCTCAACTTACTGTGATGGCTTGGAGCTGTGCCAAGAAGCTGCTGCAGAAGCAAACAAAGCACTTTGCTAGAATCACCCAGGACTCCAAAAGACTAAATATCAGCACTGGAGTACCACAAGTTGGAATTTAGATTTTGTTTTGTTTTGGTTCTGTTTTGGTTTTTCAAGACAGGATCTCATCATGTAGCCCTGACTGTCCTGGAACTCACTCTATAGACCAGGCTGGCCTCAGACTCAGAGATCTACCTGCCTCTGCCTCCCAAATGCCAAGATTAAAGGCGTGCACCAACAAAAATACCTGACTTCAGGTTAATTTTTAAGACTATTTTAAATTAGTATTTTTAAAGAAATATGTAAATTTTTGTTTATATCATTTATATAAAATGTTCAAAGTAGTCACTTCTTATGCTGTTAGTCCATGGTGTTTGCTGGAAAGAGAGCAAACGCAGCCAGGAAAGGTCTAGAAGGGGTTGGGAGAACACACACACACACACACACACACACACACTATGAGTGGTTTGCAAAACATATTAAAAGGCTTTTCTCAAAACTTTTAAGAGCAGAAAGTAAAATTTAAAACATCCCCTCACAGTAAAGAAAGGACCTTGTTTACTCAAGCAATGTTAGTTTGCCCAGCATCACCTACTCTTCCTGGCAGCTGTGAGGCCCCCACATGGGTGCTGCACACAGAATCTGGGTCCTCTGCAAGAACAGAAAGTGCTCTTAACCACATCAGGTAAGAACCCTGGCTGCTCTGTCAAAGGACCGAGTTCTATTCCTAGCACTCACATGGTGGCTCAACAACCAAAACTCCAGTTCCACGCAATCTAAAGCCCTCTTATTGTAGGCGGAGACTGCTTGTTCTTTTCCCAGCCAAGCAGACCTAAATAATGACACAGAAACTATGTTCATCACATACACAGGGGAATCCCACATCACCTTATGGCCTCCATTGGCACCAGGCATGCACATGGTGCATAGATGTACATGCAAGCAAACAACTCATATACATTAAATGAATGAACAAACAAACAAATAAATACTTAAAATGCGATGTTAAGACAAGGCTTTGGAACATCAAATTCTAAGTGTGGAGCCCTGAACAGTTGTGAGTCCATGCTGGTCGCAAGCTCTTGAAGTCTGTGCTGGTGAGCTAAAGCCAGGACCCTGTGCCAGCCTCACGCTATTGCCAGCTCTAGGGAGTACTTCTCAATGCTTTTCACTTGGCGTCCTGACTCTACTGTGTGCTACTTTTTTTCTCTGGAGTAAGAAAATATTATATATGGTTGGTTTGGGAGTGACTGCTGTTTGCCAGGGCTTGGATTTATAATATAGCAGAACAATCCTGGAGTAGTTAAGGACCCTGGTTACAATTTGTCTTCAGGATACATAAAGATACAAGCAAACACACTGGCTTCAGTATTGTTTTAAGTCAGAAATACCTGGACCCCTGATTATTTATACTATTACAGATTAAGTAAATACAAGCAAAGTAAATTTTATTTGTTTCCCCCCAAAAAACTACATTTCATATATCCTATGTTGTGTACCTATAACTGAACATCGAAATATCATTTTTCTGTTTGGACAGTCATCCATGTGATGATATAAAATCCACATATTGCATAATTCAATTTTTATGTAATGCCCAAGATTAATAAAGAAAAAGTAAATTAACAGTTGATTAGGCCTGAGAGTTGGAAATGGAGATTAAACTCTAATGGATATTGGGGGTTTTGTGGTTTGTTTTTGTTTTTGTTTGAAATGATGAAGATGTTCTAAAAATTGGACTGTTATGATGACTGCACAGCCCTAAAAATATAGCAAGGCTACTGAATTATGTATTTGTAATGAGAAAGGTGTGTAAATTAAAGATCAGTGCAGTGGTTTAAGTAGTCAGTTGTCACACACGTTCAAGTCCAGCATCTTTCTTCATTTCTCACTTTTCTTCCTTTTGGCCACTTCTAAAAACCCTTCTAGGGAGATTTTAAAGTTCACATGGTCACTTTGGAACCAATAATATTAAAAGTTTTGTTTTCAAAGTACATTAAATTCATTAAAAAACACAGTTAATACTATGAGAGACAATGATGATTATTAAATTATGGCTAGTTTTATGAACTCTTTCTTAATTTCTTTAGCATAATAATGTTCCTGGTAAATTTTAAGTCTCTGTGTATGAGAAAAAAATGATGAAAAATATCCAAGCAGAATGTCTTAGTTCATTTGTGATGTTTTCACATAATGCATCTGAGACTGGGTAATTCTAAGAAAAAGAGATTATTTTTGATTACCAAGGTAAGAAGGTTCATATCTAGTTAGGGTCTTCATATCATGTTATTACAATGTATAGGACAGAAAAGAGATCAAGAGTGAGCAATGCAGAGAGAGAGAGAGAGAGAGAGAGAGAACAAAGGGGCCAAATTTATCTTTTCATTAGATACTAATCTGTGACAGCTAACCAGTCCCCAAGCCCACTCTGAGAGATAGTGGCAGTGCTCCATCCATAAGGGCATCATCCAAGCATCCACTGAAGGTCCCACCCCTCCACCAGCCCACTCTGAGAGACAGTGACAGTGTTCCATCCACAAAGGCATCGTCCAAGCACCCACTGAAGGTTCTGCCTCTCCACACTGTTTTTAGTACATTAACTTTGGCAGGCACATTGAAAATATAGCATGACTAGGGAAAGGAGCTAGCTAAATAGGGCTGCCAAGGTCAGCAAAGCTAGAGCTCCCGGTGTCCTCAGGAATAAGGTGTGGCCAACACCTGCAGCTTTAGTACATATTAGTCTTGCTGATGGAATCGGAGAGTTTGAAAACAAGCCATGGTAGAAAGCTGCACGTAGATGGGTTCTCAGTTGCCACCCTTATTCCTGTGCATCAGGTGCTTCATTGCGTTACACCATCATTCAGTTAATACTATGGGCTTTAAGGTCTATGGAAAGCACATGGAGAAACTGAATCTCATAGAAGTTAAATAACTTGCCCAAGCCCTTACAAGTAGTAAAATTATTTATATCATGGATGCAGTGTGTGCGTGTGTGTGTGTGTGTGTGTGTGTGTGTGTGTGTATCATACCCTATACTTCAGAAAAGGGGAAACCTTAAAAAGTTATATCTGCAGACTGAGTCTGAGAAAACGGGCATGAATAGATGTTCTATTCTGGCACTTTCTCGTTGCACAGTGTAGAACCAAGACCAGTCTTATCAACGATGGGGCTGTTGCCTTTTTACCTTTGTTTGTTCTGTTCTCAGACAGGAGGATCTCTTTCTCTGGGGCATAAAATGGACCTTGGAGATTTAACTCATGACAGAAGGAAACATGTTTTATAACTCTCATTTCCAGACAACCCCTAAAGCGCTGTGATTTTCTCCATCTTTGATCAACGGTCCTTCCCAAAAGGCTGATTTTATGAAATTTCCTCATCTGTGTTAAATAACATCACATTAGCACTGACATGAATGAGGAGCAAGGGGTGGGCTGGGCACAAAAGCCTGGTCTCTTAGGAGGTGATGCTTTGATACTTTGTCAGTACTGGCTTAATAGCAGAACGAGAAGGCTCATAGGAGATTATGGGGCAAAGGCTGTCTGGGTAGAGAATGGACTGCCTGTTACATCTATAATTATAGGTGTTATTTTGGCTCTGTAACTAAATCAAAAACAAGGCACATGAAGACATTAATTAACTTAAATGTTATTATAAAAATGTAAGTAAGATCATTGAATAAAATGAGCTTCTGGATTTATGAATATGACTTGAAGAAAGATTGTCATTCACTCAAATCAGCAGAGTTTATGGCTCCAAAACTGAACTCAGTAACAAACACTGCTGAGTTGAACTGAGATGAGGGCCCTAGAATCTATGTCACAGAACTCTTATCACTTAGGAAATAATGCAATAAACCCTAAGTAGAAAACTCAGAATTTTAAGTTAAGGATAAGTCATGGACACAGTCAAGTGTCCATATATTTTCTACGTGATTTAAGTTGCATTGCAGAGAATAACAATAATACTTATTAAGAAAGAATAGGATTTTTCTCAGTCCTTTCATAAGTAGCCCAGGAATAAAGAAGAGGTTCATGAATCAGGGAAATCACAATCGTGCGGTTACATAGTGTTCTACCTCCTGCAGGTCAGAGAGACAGGGACCCAGGTGCAGAGTTGGTATGAAAACCACACATACTTCTTTCCCGAGGAGTAAAAGCTTCACTTCCTTTCATTATTCTTTCTGTTTCTTGTTCTGCTCCGTTCTTTTTCTTTTCTGTTCTCCTGCCCTGATGTTTCCCTCCTGTGTCTTTTCTGATGACTTCCTTCTCACGACTTGCTGATGCCTTCTGTCCATTCTTTATTCTTTTTCTTGCAGCTTATACCCCAGCAGAATCTTTCAAGCAACATAAAAATTACAGTGTGGCTACATTCTATTTTTAAGTGAGCGATTATAATGAATAAAAGTAAAAAAACGACATGTTTCCCATTTCTCTTACATAATTAAACATCTTACGTATTACAGATGAAAAACAAATTATTCTCAAGAATCCCCACACAGTTAAACATTCATCTTTTTGATTTCTCATAGACCAGGAGTCTTTCAGCCAAACTGTTTACATGGGCAGAAGTTTTTATAATTGCTAGAAAAAAAGGCTACTAATTTTACCTTAATATTTTAGAGTTCTGTCTTAATTAGCCATCTAATTCTTTCTTTTCTAGTTATACGAAGTCATTATTTAAAACTTTGTGTTAGCTATGATTCACACTGAAACCCATAAACACATTTCCCAATATTAAGAAGAAGTTGGGCTAACTCCTGGGACTTGGTTATTTTCCTTCTTTATTAGCTCAAGCCATGGTCTATCTGGCTTCTCAAGAGAAACTCAAAGTCCTAGCTGTGTGACACTTCCTTGTTCCTATTTTCTATCCTCTGCAGCCCACGCTCTATCAGGGGTAGGGGCAACATTTCCCACCTTTACTAATATTAATTCTATCACTAAACTAACCTCTATCACAATCCCTTACTATATTTGTCAAAAACCCTTACTCATCAAAATTCTATTGAAACTAACACTATTATTGCGTATCATCATTGCTTCAGCTAAACAGTAGTTTAAGATAAAATCATCTTCATAATAATTAGTAGGTTAAAATGCCCAGTAGAACAGGATATTTCCTTGAGACAATCACACCACATTAAGGGCAGTGGGATTCCACCCACACCCATTCACACCAAGCCAGACACCAGAGGAAATAGCAGTGGCAAACACTTGAAGGCACAGCAGTAGCAAGAGACATTCTGGAGCCGAAGCTCTCGGGGCTTTGCCTCTCCAAGATTCACCTATTATTGCCTTGTATTCTCGTGGGCCAAACTCCTGAAGTTCAAGTGCCACCACCTGCTGTTCCTCTGATGTGGCCACTGACATATGGTAACAATTGTTTGAGGCTCACTGAATGTTTTGTTGTTGTTGTTGTTGTTGTTGTTGTTGTTATAAAGGGCTCTCATGCCAGACATGGTGGCACATGCCTTTAATTCCAGCACTAGGAAGGCAGAGGAAGGTATATCTCTTTGAGTTTGATATCAGCCTGGTCTACAGAGTGAGTTCCAGGACAGCCAAAGCTACATAGTGAAACACTATCCCCAAAAAACAAATAAAAAGTTCTCTCATATTTTGTATTTGTTATTGTTATCCTTGCTGTGAAAAAATACCTGCCAAAAGCAACGTAAAGACAAAAGGAGTTACTTTAGCTCACAGTTCAGGAGCACAGTCTATCACAGTGAGAAAAGCATGCAACAGGAGCACAGTCTATCACAGTGAGGAAAGCATGCAGCAGGAGCACAGTCTATCACAGTGAGGAAAGCATGCAGCAGGAGCATGTCTATCACAGTGAGGAAAGCATGCAGCAGGAGCATGTCTATCACAGTGAGGAAAGCATGCAACAGGAGCACAGTCTATCACAGTGAGGAAAGCATGCA
>LOJH01020825.1:570-20579 GCA_001685095.1 Ellobius talpinus | reverse complement strand
GCCCAGGACCAGATGGTTTCAGCACAGAATTCTACAAGATTTTCAAAGAAGAACCGACACCAATACTCCTCAAATTGTTCCACACAATAGAAACAGAAGAAACGTTGCCAAACTCTTTTTACAAGGCTACAGTTACCCTGATACCCAAAACCACACAAAGACACTGCTAAGAAAGAGAATTACAGACCAATCTCACTCCTGAACACTGAGGCAAATATACTCAATAAAATACTGGCAAAGTAAATCTAAGAACACACCAGAAAAAGTCATCCACCATGACCAAGTAGGCTTCATCCCAGAGATGCAGGGATGATTCAACATATGAAAATCTGTCAATGTAATTCACCATATAAACAAACTGACAAAAACCCCACATTAAATGCCAAAAAAGCCTTTGACAAAATTCAACACCCCTTCATAATAAAAGTCTTGGAGAGAGCAGGGACACAAGGAACATACCTAAATGTAATAAAAGCAATATACATCAAGCCAACAGCCAACATCAAACTAAATGGACAGTGCCTGAATTTTTATGTGCATTCTTAGGGATTCATACTCAGGTGTCCAGGTGTGCACAGCAGACATTATACTGACCAAGCCTTTTCCTCAACCCTGCTGACTTCTTTTACTCAACATACTTGATTTGAATTTTTCTATCCATGTTTTCTCATATATCAGTAGTTCATTCTTTCTTATTGTTGCTAAGTAGTCATCCTTGTATGAGTGTACTGCTATTTATCTGCTTATATTTGAAAGACACTTGGGTTGTTCCCAATTTAGAACAGTTAGAAAGTAAGTTTCCCAAACTTTTATGTTAAAATATTTGTAAGGAAATACGCCTTGCATGCATCTGGTCCTCTCCTGACTTTCTCAGAAACTGTCAAACTGCATACTCATCAGCTATATGAAAATGTCCTGATTCCTCCACGCCCTTGTCAATACTTGGTGTCGTCAGATTTTTCTTTTAATTTTAGCCATTCCCATAAAGAGGTGGAGTGATGTTTTCTGGGTTTCACTTGTGACTAGTGATGTTAAAACATCTTTTTATGTGGTTCTTGGTCATCCCGTGTCCTCTTGTGTTGTCTCTGAGTGTGTGTGTGTGTGTGTGTGTGTGTGTGTGTGTGTGTGCACGTACATGACCATGGAGGCCTGAGGCCAACACTGTGTGTCTTCCTCAATGATTCTCCATCCTCGTTTCTGAGACAGTGTCTCGCACTGACCTGGGGCTCACTGACCCAGCAGGTCAAGCTGACGAGACAGCATGCTCCAGCAATCCCCAAGTCTCTGCCTTCTCAGGTCTAGGATTACAGGCCCATGTCACTGTGCCCTGCATTTTAAGGGCTACTGGGGTTTCTGACCTCAGGTCCCCATGTTTGTAGAGCAAGCACTTTACTATCTCCCTAAATTCCACCCCTTGTGTTCTCTCATAAAGTGTCTATTCAACTATTTTACCCACTGTAAGCAGATTGCTTTCTTATTATTGAGATTGAGTTTCTTGTCTATTCGTGCTTGATCAAACTGATGTATGTGGTCCTTTTCTCTTGTTTGTTCTGCCTTGTTTGTTCATTTTGTTAGCAATATCTTTAGAGGAGCAGTTCTCAACCTTCCTAATGCTGCGACCCTTTAACACAGTTCCTCATGTTGTGCTGACCCCAACCATAAAATTATTTTCATTGCTATTTCATAACTCTCATTTTGCTACTGTTATGAATCATAATGTAAACATTTGTGTCCTTCAGTCGTGACGAGCATGGTTTTGTGAGTCCTGGCTCTGAGTCATTGTGTTCCTCTGAGCTCTTCTGTTGAGTGTCTTGCTTTTAGCTTGTGGTTGTTTGGGTCATACACGTTTGCACATGAAGTAAAAACTAGTCTTTCAATTTCTGCCAAAAGACTGCATTTGGATTTTGCTTGGGAGGAGGGTTGCCATCTTTACCGGCACTGAGTCTTCTGGTTCTTGAATGCATGTGTGTCCTAATTTCTTTCTCTCTTGCATTTTTCTCACTGAGATTTTCTGGTTTTTCAGTGTATAGGGAACTCAGAGAGTCCTCAGCCTGGGAATGGAGAGAAAATGATCGATTTCCTCTTTCAGATGAGCTGAAGGTCCAGACCCTTGGGCTTCCTTCAGCAGCATACTACAGGGACAGAAGGGAGGGAATTGTGCCCATGCCCCAGAATTCTGAGTGTTAATGGAAAGACAAGGCTGTGCGGTCAGACACCTGGGTTTAAATCCCATCTCTTACACTAAGAGCTCATACTTGAAAGATTTAGTCTCTCTGAATCTCAAGTTTTCTGGTTAGCAAACTGCAGAAAACCCCATCACTGCCCCGCCTCCAGAAGGCCTCTATGAAGATAAAACTCAAGAGATACTCAGATCTATTCCTGTCACCTCATAATCAACTAGTAAATATTAGCAATATCAACTGATTTTTCTTATCAATAATAGTACTTCAGAGCAATAATGTAGATATTGTTGGCTTACAGAGAAGACTGGGCCACTCATTTAACAGCTTCAGGGATGCCTCTCACCTGACTTGACCATTACCAGTTGACCAGAATTTTCGAGAAGGAAATGCTGTTCTGTGGATTATGTGGCTTAATCACCATGATGGGCAAGCCCCCAGGTTTAGCTTTATTACTGTTTTTTTTTATTCACTGCCCGTCTTGGGGTCTGGGGGTTTGGAGGAGGCTCCACTAATTATATCCCCTTATGACTCCTGACTCTAAAAACCTGACCCCCCCCTAAAGAATGACTCAACCCCAGAGACTGTTTCCAGAGCCCTCACGTCCCACATCAAGCAGGAGGAAGCAGAGGATTTCAGGACTGGCTACTTCTGGGGGCTGAGACCTTTCCTCCAATGACCTGGCCCCAGATATTCACAGACAATGTTAGAAACCAGCCTTAACCGGACTGTCACTCAGGACCTCCCAGAAGCCCTCTCCTAAGCTCTTCGGCACACCCAACTGCTGTCTGTGTTCTCTGAGAGCTGACACATTTTGGTATCAGCATTTGCTCCTTCGGTGTCCAACCAGGGAGTCTGCAGAAGGAAAGGAGCTTGCAGGGTTGGTTCTTCAAGGTGAAGGGGATGAGAGAGCATATTTGTTGGTCATGCATGCTCAGGCATGATGACTGAAAAGAAAGTTTTGGTTAGGACCCCCAAGACCAAGTTCTCGGCACAAACAAGATGTACTTGCCCCAGAGAGACGGAGGGCAGAGAATAAGAGACAAAAACAGGAGATAAAGGACAAGGGAGAAGGGGAAGGGAGAAAAGGAAAAGGGACAGGGCATTCATCCTGGAGGGACAAAGGACTGCCTCTGAAGAGAAAGGAGACAGACTTGGCACATAGGAAAATGGCAGTTTATAAAGGTACAAGAGGAAACTCCGCGTTAGGATAGGGTGTTTAATTGGGCATGTTAATTAGGTGAGCCAAAAGGGGCTTTTGATTACTGGACTTCAGTACCTCAATAGCTGGACCTTGGTAGTCGGGCTCAGGAGGAGGAAGTGGCCAAATAAGAGACTAGACCTTGGGAGCTAGCATTAGAAATATAACTTAATGGTTTTTAGCAAGGCAAGGGGAACCCAGGAGAAGGGTGAGAGCCATGCTTGCCATATTCTAGCTGGCCAGAGTCCCTTCAATGACTGTTGAATGTCCTGCTGCATGGTGCCCTGTCTTCTGAGCTCACGGTAGAGGGAGTGGTAATCCAGCCATCGGTGGCAGCTTGTCAGCCATTGTCACATCCCACCATCAGCTTGCTCAGCAAGCAGATCTAAACAAGAAGCCTGGCCCAGAGAGAAACAAGAGAGAAAGAACGGTTGTTTGGTCTGTTGTCTGGAGTCTACTGTTGGAGCGGTCCAGCCTAGTCCAAAAGCAAGATCCCGGGATGGGAGTACCCATCCCACACTCACACGCACAACACCTTCCTTCGCTGGTGCCGTGGAGTGCTTCCAAGAAAGTGAGACACTGGCTCATCCTCTCCAGCACCACGACCTGGGAAGCTCACATCTGTCCAGAAAGCACAGCAATGTCATTCGTGTCCATCAATCAAGGGCAAAGAAACTTCAGTTCTGCTGAAGGCCGACGGATGCAAGTGGTTTACAAACATCTGCCATCATCTCGAAAGCCATCATTTTATTTGGTACCCAGAAAACAGAGGTAGGAGGAATGGACGTTCAAGGCCAGCCTGGGTTCCACAGCAAGACTCTGTTTTTAAAAGGGCGGGTGTGGGGGATAACACAAATGATGTAACCTTCCAGGAAGAGCAAACTTTCTAAGGGACGTTCATTTCCTTTGCTTCAGTAAAACATATGGACAAGCCTTCTATTTATTCGGGTGACTCAGCAAATGGCTCTGATGTAATAATAAGTGACAACACACCCACAGACCAGTTTGCCCAGGCCTTAAGTGATCACTGATCAGGGCTGCTTTGTTTTGTGTGATTTTCAGATCTTGCATCAATTCGTCAAGCTCCTCTTTATCCATACCCCATGTATGGCCAGGATTCTGCTTACAGCCCCAGACTTCTCCGTCTGTTGTCTCAGCCTTCTAGCAATTGCCCCTGTGGCGAGGGCAGTGCTTCTCAATCGTGGCAGTAAACTGGAGTTCCCTAAGGATTATATGTGCCTAGATCACTTCCCCAGAGCTGTAGCTCTTTCAGTCTGGGGTATTGCCTGAGCACGGAGAGGCCATAAACCTCCTTAGGTGTTTCTTTCGACCACTGGAAATACGAGAAGGATAACCTGTTAGAAATGTGTATAAAGGAGGTTCATATGATCTGAGACTCTCCTACAAATATGCTTAGTGTGTGAACCTCCTCGGCGTGTGCTTAGAGCTCTTGGGTCTTGTGTTCTTCTTTCTGATGCTCCAGCAACATGAGCAGAATGAGTCAGGAGTTAGAGGCTTCTGAGTGCAGAGCTTGGCCTAGCTTCAAACCTCAACTGTGCCACTTTCTGTGTGACTTTGGATGAGTGTCTTAACCTTTCTGTGCCTGAGCTTTATCACGAAAGTGTGAAGTGTGAGAAGGATGAAACGAGCCTGTGCAGGGCAGCATGAGACAAACGGTTTAGCACTCAGGACCCTGCAGGGAATTGGATTTGCTCTGGGTGGTTAAGGTAGAAAGACGGGTGTCGGAGTTCCACGGTGTTATGGCACCCAGGAGGTGGCCACTGTGGGGAGTCATCTAATCTAGGCAAGAAGGGGAAGAAAGAGGGTCGTCAGCACTCAAGGCAGGTGGAGGTTGTGCAGTTCACATAGGTAAAGCACAACCAGACACAAACCTGTCATCCCGGCTCTCCAGAGGCAGAAGCGAGAGGATGGCAATTTTGAGTCCAGCCTGGACTTTATAATGAGACACTTTCAAAAAGGGGATATGTGGCTCAGGGTGTGCAAGGGGCTGAATTCAATCTCCAATCAGCATCATACAGGCACACACAATATGCACACACACGCCCATGCACACACACACACACACACACACACACACACACTACAAATGGAAAGACAGAAAGAGTACACAGAGCAGGAAAGGAACCCCCAACCTCACTCTTTCCTCCCAGTCTCTCTCTCTCTCTCTATCTCTCTCTCTCTCTCTCTCTCTCTCTCTCTTTCTCTCTCTCTCTCGAGGCTGGCACTGGCTGGCCACCCACAGAAGCCAAAGAGAACAGGGAACCCACAAGCAGAGGACAGAGGATGAGTCAGGAGGGGTCACCAGTGCAATCAACAGTACAGTGAGCGACAGTCACGGTCCCTGGACCTGGGAAGTCATCAGGAGCCAACAAGCTTACATAGCGCGAGTGGTGGCACCTGAGACAGACTGGCCGTCATCTGTACTCATTCTCAAAACTAAGATGGGCTGGCACCATGACAGCGGAAGTTCAATTGTTTTCCTAAGCCACAAGTTCTTTGGGCATGGAAGACCCCAAGCATGTCCCGCCATCTCCATGGACTAGTCCCTGTCCCTTCCGTGCCTTCTTCACTTACTCCTCTTCCACCCTGCACCTGCAGATCCAAACACAGAGCCCTTCCTGCCCACCGCCTCACTAATGCATCCTGGAACCTGGCTGGCAATGTCTTCTGTCATTTCTTTCCTCATTACTTCCCTGTCCCCAAATGCCTCCTCTTTCCTCTCACTCATGAATGTTGAGTTTTAGTACAATGGAGACGCTAGTGGTCCACCCTCTCACTTTCTTTGCAACTAACCATTCTGGGCTCTTCTCACACTGGCTCCACAAAACCTTCAGGTGTTTCAGCACCTGCCAGGGCTGAGTGGTGTCAGGAAAAGCAGAGGCTCTTCTGGCGGCAATGGAAGCTCATTGTAGGTGTCAGGGCAAGAGGTGGCTCCTGCAGTAGGTATCCCTGCCATGGGTGAGCTTCTTCTAGGCGTTGCCACTGTGCTAGTCTGCACACCAAAATGATTAACATTAAGTTCCTGCCAGGGTCTCAGGACTTCCTGTTCTGTGTGACGTGTGTGCTTGCTTAAGTCAGAGACCCTGCAGTGAGCCTGTCTTCATTTCCGACATTAGGTTTTTTCCAGATCCTACAATCATGTATTCCCTTACCAGATTTAATTAAACTATTCATCTTTGCTTCTTCCTGAGCTCCTCTCTAATCCCTCTGGCCCTTGCTCCGGCATATGCTCATTGTGCTTTGCCAATGGCAGCTAAGCTGACCTGTTCTTCCTCAAAAGCCCAGAGACCATTGTAATGACGCTTTCCCAGGGAAAGAATAGGAACCCACTCTTGATGCCTCCCAGGACCCCATGCCTAGTGCCTGAGCAGCATAATGAAAGACCTCCAGACATGCTCAGTGAGGCCTGGTGAGCTTGTGTTTGGCAGGATTTTAACTAGAGATTGGGTTCTGCTTGGGTCCAAATTGTACTGGCAGTACCAACCAAGCAATCACGCCCTGTAGTTCTTTATCCAAGCCTAAGTACTCAATGCATCCTTGTTCTCAAAGACTTGTTTAGATTAGGAGAAGGTGACAGGGCAGGAGAGTGAGAGGGAGGGTCTATATTCTATATTACATTCTATATATTAATATAGAATCTAGTCTACATTACACTACATGCTGTAACATACATGAATGTATAATAATATGTACATGAATTATACATGAATAATATATACATTAAAATACATACATGAATTATACATGAATGTATAATAATAATAATGTATAAATACATGAATGCTATAAAAGGAATCTGCATGTAGAGGTTACCAATACCTTAGCACACCACCGTTAATGGTTTGACCCTTCTGAGTTAACTCTCCAGCCACAGAGTAGAGAGTGGTTCCATGAAGTGCCCAAGCCCAGATACCCTGAGGGAATGGAAGAGCACAAGGGATGATGGGAGATGAACCGACATCACATATCTTGGGACTGGTTGACCATCTAGCCAGTGAGGC
Organism: Ellobius talpinus; assembly: GCA_001685095.1. Classification (NCBI taxonomy): domain Eukaryota; kingdom Metazoa; phylum Chordata; class Mammalia; order Rodentia; family Cricetidae; genus Ellobius; species Ellobius talpinus. The sequence continues at coordinate 13,176 of LOJH01020825.1, read as the reverse complement.
AAGATTGAGCTCCAGAATGACTGACCATCTTCGTTGACCCATTCCTGTCTCATCAGCTAGCTGGAGAGCTGGAGATGAGATAGGATGGGGTTTGTAGAGGGTGTTAGTTAATCCACTGCCTTCTCAGATAAAGCTCTCTGAATAACGCACACCTTAAAGACTCGATTCTGCACTGGCATGTGTGGCAACAGACAGCTTAAGCGTCTGCATCCTGGTGACAAGAAGACACAGTGTGTGATAATTTGGGCTAGCACAGGATGAATGCCGCATAAGTAGAACATCAATAATGACATTAATTGCATTGTGAGTTTTTAAAGTCTGTGACATTAGCATTTTCATAAATGAAGACCCACTTCTTGCTTAAGTATGATGGAGTTTTTGCTGGATTTCGCCATCTCTCATATGCTTAATTTAGGTGGCTGAGAGATGTCTCCCACTTTCAGATCTCATGTGTTGATTGACATTTTGAATTCATGACAGTATTGCATGTGTACAGAACTGTCCTATCAGTAGCTAAAGATGGATTCAAGATGGCTTCTTAGGGCTAAAACATTGGAAATTGTGTGACCTTCTCTTCCTATTGACGTAGGCGGAAGTGGAGTTTGCACTTCCTGTGTCAGTTCTCACTTTGTTCAGTGTGGTGTTATTCCAACAAAACCAGTACTTTCCTTACTGGTCACCTCTGTCACTAGACAAGATAAAACAAGGCTTAATTCTGAGCAGCCTCTCAGCTCCCAGTTCATACAGATGAACTCAACTACAATAAACTTAGCTTGTCATAATAACACCTGTCATATTTACATCTGTCCCAGTATCTTTGATGACTGCTGAGTTTGCCACCAATGTTCACATCCATCTTCCCAGTAAGAAAGAAATATACAATGTATATTCATGGTATAATGTATGATGCTTTGAAATAGATTGAAGAATGCTTCAATCAAGTTAATTAATATATCTACTGCCTTGAGTTAGCATACTGATCATTTTTTGTTTTGTTTTTGGGACTCATAACATCTACTCTCTCAGCAGTTTCTAGTAATAGTCCTTCAAAAGAGATCCCTTGAGCTCCTTCGCCTTGTCTACAGTTTTGTGTCTTTTGAGACACAGCCCCCCTCACTTATAAGGCCCATCTACTCAGCTTCTTTAAGCGTTACATATAAATGACATTGTGGGCTATTTGTCTTATTGTCATTGGCTTAGATGACTTAGTGTAAAGTTCTCCAGTTTTGTCTACACTGTCCCAGGTGACTGAGGAACTATTACAGGTTGGGTAACAGCCTGTGCGAGTATGTGTTATGTGCAAGTGTGTATGTGTGTGTTCATGTCTTCTTTATCAGCTCATATATCAGCAGATGCATAGGCTGTTTCCATATCTTATCTATTGAATACAGTGCTGTGATGATGATGAGCATTCAAGAACTCTTTGATAAGCCAACTTCATTTTCCTTGGACAAACATCTAGTAGGATTATTATATCATATGCTAGCTCTGTTTAGATTTTTTGAGGCATCTGTGTACAATTTTTCATAATGGCTACACCAGTTTCATTGCCTCCAACTGTGCACAAAGATCCCTTTGTCTCCATATTCTCATCGGCATTTGGGGAGTTGGGGTTTAGCCGTCTGCACAGATGTGCTGTGGTCTTCCCCATGCTGCAGCGGGTCTTGCTCAGCTCAGCACTACCTACTTGGAGCATGGTTTCTTCTACCCAGTGGGCCCAAGGGGCAGGTAGACTGAGACATGGGTCAAGGAACTGATCAGTGAGAAATGCAAATTCAATTTGTTCTTCTGGAGAGCACCCGTGGAAGGGATCACAATACAGTGATACAGTGAGGTTTATCTATAGTGTCACACCCTTGCCTGGTGGAAGGATCCAGAGTGTGTGACCTCTGCTGTAGTATCCTTGTGCCAAGAGCGGATGACTGACAAATGACTGGGGCATCATTTCCACATCTGAGCAAGACTCTAAGAGCATGGTCTGAGTGACCCTTCAGAATAGATGCCAGGGACACTCCCTGTCCGTGGGGTTAGATGGAATGGAACCAGAACTCTAGTCTTAAATCATACCTGCAGTAATAAACCACGTTTATTAGTCCTGTAAAACTTCGAGACAAGGATGCCCATAAACTTGAGCTGGTCAAGCGAAGCTGATCACCAACAATAACTTCTGGTCTAACCTGGTCTCACACTTAATTCAGAGTGGAATCTTGCAGCTTATTCTCAATAGAACAGTTTGGTTTTGCTCTAAAACAATTTTAGAAAAATAAGCAGGGAAAAAAGTCTCATGGTTGTTTTCTCACTGGAGCCTTTGGCTGAGCGACATCGCTAGAAAGGGGTGAGCAAATATGGATTGGGAAGAGCTGTTCATGTGGGCGGCTTGGAAAGTTCAAGTGAGGAAAGACCCAGTCACATAGAAAAGCACAGAGCACTTCAGATTCCTAGCCACCCCCATGGGAGTGTTTGCTCATACTCTGGCACCTGTGGAGGGGGCGCTGCCTGGGTGTATAGAGGTCTTTCCCAAAGGGCAAGCCCAGACCAGGTAATGCTCTAAGAATACGGGTCCCCAGCGAGTCACCTGGTATCCATTTCTGCCTTCAGTCGTGCAAACCATGACTTGGGCAATGTGTGCCCTGATAACATTGTGAAATAAATGAAGTCATACTGAATCACTAACAGGATGGACTCTGCCAGCTGGACAGGGAGCACAGGGTTCAGCCCAGGGTGGGACAGTGTAAAGGGCACCATGAGGGAGCTGACACAGATATGTCACAAGGCTCAGCCTTCGTGGCACTGTGTGTGGTATTTGTCGTGATCCAGGCTGCCCGCACTGTAAGCAAACTCAGCTCCTTTGTAGGCACTTGTTTCTGGAGAGGCATTAGTCATCTGCAACTTGGTTTTACATTTTTAAGAAACCAGTCTTTCTATGCTCGTTACTACAGTGTTTGATGTCTTCATTGTCGCTTGGGGAATTTTGAAACAAAGTTTTACTATGTAGTCCAGGCTGGGTCAGAGCTTACTATGTAGATCAAGGCAGTGATCCTCCTGTCTCTGCCCCTGGGATTACAGGTATGTGCCAAAAATATATATGTATGTTATATATATGTACACACACACATACACACACATATATAAATTTCACCTTAATCAACATTTTCAAGAATGTATCTGTTAGGGCTGGGCATGGTGGCTTTCACTTATAATCCCAGCATCAGAAGTTCAAGGTTACCCTCAGCTACCTAATAAGTTTGAGGTTAGCCTAGGCCTACATAAGACTGTCTCAAAAATAATCCAAAATAAAAAAAATTAAACAAACAAAAATACATCTGTTAGGTTTAAGTACACACCAAAATGGAGGTAGGTAATCATATGCCTATATAATTCTCAATATCATAAGCCTGTCAGCCTATCTCCACCTTGTCTTACCTTGTCCACCTTCAAGGAACCCAGTTACATTAGGCAACAGTTAAACAACAGATCCTTCTTCTTCCCATAGGCTGGCACAAAGCCCTTGTTCCTTTGAATATCCGCTAATAATCAATCTGCACAAGCAAACAGAGCATGGTGACTGATGCTCCCAGACCCTGCTGCTGTGGGAGGCAGGGTCAGGCATGGGCAGGCCAACGGTCTCGGGGTCCAGAGTGGAGCAATTAATGGGATGAGGAGAGACAGGAGAAGCAAGCAGGCAATTACAAAGAACTCAAAGGAGTTAAAACAATCCGATATGGGCAGGGGATGAATAGTGCCCTCCTTTGCACACTTGAGGGAGTGTGCAGTGAAGTATAACTAGGATAAAGCTTGTGACAGGAAGGGGACCTCCCAGGGCAGCTCCCAGCTATTCTCTCTTGAACACAGAGACGCCTCTGTGGTCTCACTTGTTTGGCTCTGAACCTTGATTGTACGTTTCTAGGGACTGCGTAAGCCAAGGACAGTGGAAAGGGCAGCAAGAAACCAGTCGGCCTGACGTTAGGGAGGAAAGAAAGAAACACCAGCTGCTAGTCATGAAAAATGGGACTTCCTTGTTTTCTAGTTAATGACCTTGAAGTAAATTCATCAGGCATAATTTGCTTAGTCTAATGAGAGAGAGAGAGACTCTCACTGCAAATCTGAACCAACGCAACTATGCACACAGCAAGAAACTGTAAAAGGAGGAGGCAATTGTTTTGTTATAGCTGAAGGTTTTGAAAACAGCATCTGTGCTATTGCGTCATCTGCTCAGGCTCTCTTTTCCTGGAAGAAGCATTGGCAGGTGAAGGAAGCTTGAAACTAAAGAGCAACCTGTGGGTGGGTAAAACAGGGCTTGGTGGCACAGACCTCTAACCCTGTAAAGACTGGGAAGTTGAGGCTGGAGGGTATACATAGTGCGTTTGAGGTCACCCTGGCACGTATGAAACCCCATCTTTTAACAAGTAAAAAGATTTGTCAGTGGAGGAGAATAGAAAGATCAGTTTGTCTTCATCACATAACAAGTGAATATCAAGGGCAAAGATATGTCCTGTGTCTCATGGTAGTTTCTCAATACTTCAGGCCCATTTACGTAGCACAGAACTGCGATATACGGTCATCCTTCAACTATGCTTGTGTTTATCCCCCCCACAGCTGGGGGGATGGCTGGGTGACATGGGGGAGAGAGCTGAGGAAACCAGGGAATCCAGACTCTAGGATAAAGGCTTACAATGTCCTTGATGAACTGGGCTCCAGCACAGCCACCTGGAACCAGTGTGACAGGACCACAACTCTGCGTGGTATAGAAAGGAGGGTGGCATGAAAATGAAACAGAAGAGCCCAAGACCTCCCGCCTCAGTCTCCCAAGCACAGTGCTTACAGCCATTAATTTCCATGCTGAGGAAGGCTAAGGACTTTTTACCTTCATAGTGTCAAATCCTCCATGAATTTAGTCCCTCTCAGAATTCCCCCGTTTCTGTGGATTCAGCTGTGAAATTCAGCTCAGAAGGAACCTCTTCTTCCCTTCTCTGGAAGTAATAGGGCTCTGCCTAAACCTGCTCACTGCTGAGACCATCCCCGGGCACGGTAGGGACCAAAGCCCTCTGGGACAGAGACCAGCCCACTCCACACAAGTGGGTTTCCCTTCTGAACCAGCAAAAGGGCAGGAGTAAATGAGTCTGTGTTCATAGAATTGGGCCAATGAAAGGCAATGCTCCTCGCCGTCCTTCATCCATCTCATCCACCACTAGCCTTTGTGCTCAGCCTCCTTAGTGTGATGCCACTCATTCCTTTCTCTGGTCTTCCAGTTCCTCTGCTTCTGAGCTAAGACACTGCCTTTCTCCTTTGTGTTCTGAAGCATCTCTAGGGCTGTAAATGACAAGTGAGGGCAACAACCTGAAGGGTGAACAGCCTCCATCCCAGTGCCTTGTTGATCAGGTGACTGTCCCTCACTGAAATGAATGACAGCCCTGAAGACCTGTTCCCTGGAGTCCTGCCAGCTCCTGCATGCGGAGTGACACTGTGAATTGGTCCTCATGGTCTTCTCCTGTGGAAGTTAAATACTCCAGAGTCTCCTTGCTTCAGAGCTCACTGGAGGCCGATAAGACATTGAGTTCCCTCAAGGTCTCAGCTCTTCTGATGTATCTCCTTGTTTGCTTTATGTAGTAAGGAGGAGGCTGCTTAGCCCCAAAATAACTACACAGATACTGTATTAATTAAATCACTGCTTGGCCCATTAGCTCTAGCTTCTTATTGGCTAACTCTTACATCTGAATTTAACCCATTTCTAGTAATCCGTGTATCGCCATGTGGCTGTAGCTTATTGGGTAAAGTTACGTCTGGCTCCAGCGGGGCTCTATGGCTTCTCTCTGATCCTGCCTCCTTTCTTCCAGCATTCACTTTAGTTTTCCCTGCCTAGCTCTGTTCTTTTGCCCTCTCACAGGCCAAGACAATTTCTTTATTCATTAACCACTAAAAGTAACACATAGAGAGAAAGACCTCCCACACCAGTTTTAGGTAGGTAAGTGTTGCTATCCTGCCTGGGAAGGAAAGAAACACTGGGAGCTGGCGATCAGAGCTTTTTTTAAAGCGGCTTTTTAAAAATTCAGAACAGTGTGGTACCTGGGAATCCCTGGCACATTGAAGAGGGGATGGGAACTTGAAGATGCTGGGATGCTGGCCGTCCTTTCAGTTACAGTCAGTCACTCCTTTCTATTTTGTAATCAAAGAGTAGTGAATGCTGCAGTCAGCTTGGCTTCCAGTTAAAGCTGGCAAGTTGCTAGAGAGAGCTCCAGGCGAGCCTTTTTTCTTTTTGGTCGGGCGCTGTTTCTGCTTTTGTTTATCAATAAAGGATGTTTATTTCTTAGGCCTTATTCTAGATTAAACTCAGAGGAAGTCAAGAGATTATTCTTAGAAAGTCCCTGGGGGGAAAGACCAGTCACTGTGAGTGAGCACTGTCTCAGAACATAAACTGGCAGAAGCCAGCTAGAAAGGAAGCCATGCCACCGTTACAGACTGGGCTTCTCTCTGAAGAAGGATATGAACGGATCAGACTAAGTGGAACAGCTCTGATTCTCTCGCTATTCTTCCCAAAATTCCCAGCAGCTCTCTGGAGAGCCTGCAGCATCCAAAATTAGAATGGGGTTGTTTACTTAGCTGATAGCAGTAAGAAGGACCTGTTGCCTGCCTGACCAGAGCCCAAAAGAGAACTGTGATAATACAAGCCCCATAGAAGGGCCATTTCAGAGATCAAGGGACAGTCCTGTAACACTGCCACCTGACATTCCAACCCCAAACTTCTTGTGTGTGTCTATGTATGTGTGCATTCATATTTACATGTGTGTGTGCAGAGGCCAGAGCTCAACATTGAGTGTCCTTCTTAATTACTCTTCAGCATAGTGTTTAAGTAGGGTCACTCACTGAACCTGGAGCTCACTGATTCAGCTAGTCTTGCTCTCCAGCAAGCCCTAGGGATCCTCCTGTCCCTGTTGCCCCAGCATTGGCGTTAGAGGTGCATACAGCCACATCCAGATTTTGTGTGGGTGCTTTATGCCACACTGAGAGCTCATGGCTATGTGGCAAGCTGTCTCCCTCAATCCCACCTTGAACACATTGTCCTCACATTCACTGGTTAGAACTAAGGTGTCTGTCACTACGTATTTCAAAGCTAGACGCAATAACCACTTTTGTACGGGAACTGCTTTCAGGAACTTCGGCCTGCTTTCTGAATCCAAATATCCCAATTTTTCAATCTTCAACTTTACTGAAATTTCTTAAAAACAAGTAAAAATTTCAAGATTAGGTTTGCTCTGGAACCACATTAAAAGACCAAGACAAGATATAATGCTCCCTTTTCAGTCAGCTGAAATAGATATAATTTTAGCCCTTTTATTCAAACACTGGAAAATTCCCTATTGTCTTTAAGAGCCAATAACATGAACTCAGTATTATTTGAGCTTTTATTATTAATTGACTTTTTATAAGTATAGTGATTCTGTCTGGGAAGATGACTTGGAGGTTAAAGTGTTTACAGGACCAGAACTTGGATCCCGGAACCCATGTTAAATATAAACTGCAGGGTGACAACCTGCCTGTGATCTCAGCCTTAGAAAGCACAGAGGACTCACAGACAAGCTGACTAAAGAGACTAACCCGCTCTGAGTTTGACAGAGACACCCTGTGCCAATAAAAAAGATGGAAAAGCAATGGAAAACTATACAGCACATCAACCTGGGGCCTCCACATACAACTGTACATGTATGCCCACACACATGCATATCATATACACATGCTAAAACGGAAAGGGGGAGAAAGTATATTGATCATATTGTTTTGATTTTCAGATTTACAATAGTATAATGGCTGCCAAATATTTTAAAAATCAGGGAATTCTTCATTATAAATTAGCTGTGTTTGGTGGTTTGAAAGAGAATGGCCTCCCATAGTTTATATATTTGAATGTTAGGTCCCTAATTAAGAAAGCTTAGTAGGTACAGCTTTGTTAGAGGAAGTGTGTCATTGAGAGTGGGCTTTGAGGCTCCAAAACCCAACACCATTCCCATTATCTCTCTCTGCCTCGTGCTTGTTGGTCAGATGTGAGCTCTCAGTTAATGCTTCAGCAATATGTCTACTGCCTTGCTGCCAATGCTCCCTACCATGATTGTCGTGGACTAACCCTCTGAAGCTGCAAACCCCCATTAAATGCTTTCTTTTATAAGTTGCCTTGACCATGATATTTTGTCATGATAATAGAAAAGTGATCAAGACACTGTGGTATAAATCATATTTCATATTAGGCAAAATAGCAACCACTTCTATTGCTGTCCACATTACAGATAATATATTTCACTTTTTTCCCATTTGTCACATGTTTAATTATAATCAAAGAAATAGATAGGCCTTTTATTCCCAGGTTTAGTCATGAAATTTCAGGATATGTCTCCAGAACTTCCCCCAATACCAAAAAAAGAAAGAAAAGAAATGAAATAAATGTTAACCTTTTCCCTAGAACTGACTCAGCCCAATCAAATCCATAAAAGATTTCTGAATAAGCCATAGAAACCAAATGAGAGAGAATGGCCAGGAACTTGTGTAGAAGCTGGAATGCTTCTCCTTGAAAGCAGTTACATTCTAGAAACTGCTGCTTTGCTTTAAAATCTCAGAAACATGGTCTTACCTGTGTCTCAGGAGGTTTCACCATCTTCTTGTGAAAACGTTTCTCACTACATAATAGCTAAGGCTAATCTCAAATTCCTGATCCTCCTCTGTTAGCCTCCCAAGTGCTAAAATTACTGAAATGCCACAGCCAGCCAGAAAAGCTCTTTATGATGGGTGAGGTGTCTTTTCTCCAGGTGCATGGGGCACCTGTTCTGAGGGCAGATACTTTGCCTGATGACAAACAACAGGGCTGAAGGAGGCAATGCAGGGATCATTGTCCCTTCCCTCCTTGATGTCCTATAATACAAAAATCAGATCACAAGGAGGCATTTTGCATGGCACTCCTTGCCAACAATAGAATGCTATTCAAGAGTTACATAATGAATGATAACTGAGGTCATTGTTATTATTATAAAAATAACCTGCTTATTTTATAATTGATATAATATTATCAACATTTTGCATCCTCTGTATTAAGCTAATATTTCTTCTCATGCTGAACAGTCCATGAGAATTTGGTAAAGGAATCCAAATCTGTGAGAATATGGAGAAGGGTTATCTTGCTAGAGTAACTGGTGGAAATCCACACTAGGTAGATGGATTCATTCATGGTCCAGAACATTCACCGTTGAGGGTCATAAATTGGTGCTAAGGAGACTTGGGGATCACCTGGGTTCCATCAAGCAAATATTCTCAACTTTTTACAGTTATGGTCAACCCTCTGTATTCATGAGGGTTTGGTTCCAGGGCCCAAGAGTACACTAATTCTGCATTGCCCAGAGTCCTGACCACCTTGCTACTAATGCTCTCCCTCTAAGTTTATTCTCATGCCAGATGTCACTATTGTCATCCCTTTTGGAGATGGATGCATCAAGTTTGTCTTTCTGATCCACACAAGCCCAAGGTGAACTAATATTGTATAAAGCTGAGCCCAATTTGCAATGGTCTGAGCTTTCTGTAGGGTGAAGCCTGGGAGGTCTTTGATTACCTTCTTAATTTGAATATACACTTATGGAATATACTTAGAATCGATTTCACTATAAGACTTACATGTATATAATTAAATACACTTATTTATGAAGAAGCAGAAGGAGACCATTATTTGGTCCTCCCAGAGAAGACCCAGATGTGGACATTGATAATAGCTCCACAGTTTCCCTTTTCTTTGTAGCTGATTAGCAACACATCTGTGGGATTACATATGCTCACCTCCTTGCTCCCATGGATCTTGGCTGCAAATTGGCAATATATGCTACAATCAGCAAACTTAGTTGGAAAGCAAGGTTGTGCACAGCTCTAGAAGCTCAACTTCCTCTTCATTACTCAAGTATTCTGTATTACTCTACTGAATATCTTGTATTTTTAAGTAATACAAATTATCTAAGATATAGTCAATAAGCCAAAGTATGATTCCTAAGGCATTATGGGATTGTATCTGAGAATTTCATTTATGTGCTCAAGAAAGTGATCACCTCTTAGATTTGCAAAGATTTGACCTTGTCAGGGAGTCAGACCAAGAATTCAATTCATCTGCTATTTAATATGCACAAGATACACTTGTTCTTTATAGCACAGGAATGGGTGGTATGTCACAAACCATTTCCAGGGTTAGTTCTCTCTAAAAGGCATGTTTGCAGGGAGATGGAACAGACAGGCTGCAGCTGTAATGCATCCATAGCCACTGAGGGATGCTGATTATTTCAGAAAGAGCAACTGAAGGCGGCAGCCAGAAGTGCTGGCGTTTTCATATGGAGTCTGTTTGAAGTCATAAACCAGACAAGGAACTCCACTATGGACAGGTTCTCTTGGAACAGATGCTATAAAATGTGTTGGGCTGACAGTAAAATCTCTTCTTTAGTGCAGCCTTTCTCCTTTTATATCTGGGCTTTTGCTACTGAGTCCTTAAAGTGAATGAAGATAAGATCATCCCTGTGTATACACCAAACAGATACAGTCTTGCTGAATTAACTTACTGACTAATGTAACTGTCAGTTTCCCAGGAACTTCTAATAGCATGGCTAGACATCCTTGGCCAGCTGGAATTGAGATCAGAGACCTCTCAACCAACATCACCCAAGTTACCACTGGAAACAACAGCTGCCCATAGTTAGATTTGCACAGCTGGATACACTTTCCATTCTCCATCCTTACCTGAAACCCTGAGTTGATGAACAGGTTAGAGCCTATTTAGAGGCCAATATAAAACTTTTTAAAAATTTTTCTTAATAAATATATTTGGGTAGGCACTCAAAAGGCTCTAAAGTTAGGGGGATTGCTACAAATTTGAACCCAGCCCAGGTTAGAGAGTAAGTTCAAGAACAGCCTGGTAAACACAGCAAAGCCCTGTCTATATACAAACAAGCAACCACACATCTTCCTCATGGCCCAAATGCAAAACAAAACAAAACAAACTCTGAAAGAGCTTTCATATCCAAAATGGGATCTTAGGCTCAAACATATGAATAGAGTAATCCTTTATATAATGGCTTCTTCTTTAAGACTTTAGGGTGGAATGCCTTAACATCACCATGATTAACGTTTAGTTCTTTGTCTCAGGCTAACCTGAACCCGAAGAAGGACTGATATCTCTGCACAGCTCAGGACATGAGCATTTAAGTGATCTTTCTACTAGATGCTTTTCTTACTCCTGTGATAGAACAACTGAAGGCAGGAAAGATGTATGTGGCTCATGGTTTCAGGGGTTTCATCTATCCTAGAAGAGAGGATGTGTTAGAGCAGAGCGGCTCCATGACAGCCAGGAAGCAGAGAGCATGCCTGTATACAGGGGCCTCACTCAGAGCTGGTCTTCCAATTGCTGGAATAGAATATTCTCTTTGGCAAACAAAGGAACACAAACAAAGGGAAAGCAACCTGGCAAGACACTTTCTTTTTAAGAAAAGGAATCGCCACTACCTGAGCTAGGCTAGTGAACAGCACACCTAATCAAGATGGCCTCTGTCTTTTCTCTATAACTCAAGATGGAGCTTGGCTGCTGCTCATTGGCTGGGGAGTCAACCTCACAGTATATTTACTTCTGACTGGATAATTTGGAAAGAGATAAAGAAAGGAGAGAAGGAGTTGGCTTCTCTGGGCCGTTAAATTCAGAGAAGGCAGCCAGGTCTTTGCACAAACAAAAGTGGTACCAGGTGGGAAAGATTAAATTACCTTGTATAAAAGTTTTATAAAGCTGGGAAGATTTATGGAATATTGGTCCTTGGGCTAGTCAATTTTGATAGAAAAAAGTACATTCATCATTAATACTCATTAGAAACTCTTTGACAGACATACCCAGAGATGTACTAAAAAATTCCTTCCTAGTCTAACCCGTTGACAATATTAACTGTTCATATCCCTCCCCCCAAAGAGAAAATATTTATACAAAATAAAGTACTAAAGTTATTATTATTATTATTATTATTATTAATTTTACTTTTGAAACAGGGTCTTACTCTATAGTCCAAGCTTGCCTCAAGCATGGGATCCAACCCAGTTCTGGGTCGCAGGTATATGCTACCACGTTCTACCAGTTGTTTGAGTTTTTTGTTTGTTTTGTTGTTACTGTTGTTTTTGATCCAGTTTTATGAACCAAGGTCTCACACTGTAGCTCAGACTGGCCCAGAACTCACTATAGGTCCTGGAAGAGATGACATTCATAGAAATCCTCCTGCCTCCACCTCTTGAGTGGTAGGATTATCAATTGGCATGAACCACCAAGCCTGGCCGGTTGTAACTTTTACATTGTAGTTTTCAGTGTTTGTCTTAGTCATTTTTCTATTACTATGATAAGACACCATGACCAAGGCAACTTACAAAAGAAAGAACTTAATTTGGGGCTCGTGGTTCCAGAGGGCACCAAAGACCATAACCATTTTGGTGAGGAACATATAACATGGCAGCAGGCAGGTAGGCATGGCCCTGGGGAAGTAGCTGAGACCTTACATCTAATCCACAAGCATGAGAAAGAGAGAGAGAGAGAGAGAGAGAGAGAGAGAGAGAGAGAGAGAGAGA